>WSYH01010445.1:0-23223 GCA_036426205.1 Ascaphus truei | reverse complement strand
AACGGGGGGGGGAGAGTGGACAGCGGGTGGGGGACGTGGACAGGGGGGAGAGAGTGGACAGGCGGGGGGAGGGAGACGAGTGGACGGGGGGGTGACAGTGGACAGGGAGGGGGGTGACAGTGACAGGAGGGGGTGAGAGGGGACAGGAGGGGGTGAAAGTGGACAGGAGGAGGGGGAGGGGGTCTGAGAGTGGGGGGGTGAGAGTGGACAGGACGGGGGGGTGAGCGTGGACAGGAGGGGGTGAGAGTGGACACAGGGGGGGGGGACAGTGGACAGGAGGGGGGCATTGGACAGGAGGGGGGGGACGTGGAAGGAGGGGGGGGAACAGTGGATAGGAGGGGGTGGGACGTGGAACAGGATGGGGGGGGGGGGAAAGTGAACGGAGGGGGGGGACAGTGGACAGGAGGGGGTGGGGTGGTTCTTAAAATTTCCGGGTCCCTCCTCTCCATCCCCCTGTATTTTTTTCTCCGTCCCCCTCTCTACGTCCTGCCCCCCCGCCCCCCCCCCATGGTAGCTCCGGTCCCAACCTAGTGTCTGAACCACCCACACAGTGTCTGGAACACAAACACACACACACACAGTTGTCCCACACACACACACACTGTGTCCCACACACACCACCACAGTGTCCCCCCCACACACACCAAACCTGTGTCACACCACACACAACCACATGTGTCCACACACACACACACACACACACACACACACACAAACACACACACTACACACACACACAAACACACACACACACACACACACACAAACCCACACACACACAACACACACAGTGTCACACACCACACAAACACACACACACACAGTGCCACACAACAGTGAGACACCACACACACCCGTGAGACACACACACAGTGGGGACACACACAACATACATACAAACAACACCACATGTAAACTCTCCTTCGGCTGCCGCCATCTTTATAACTCGCGGGAGGGAGGGGGGTCCCCTTCCGGCCGCCGCCATCTTAGGGCGCCGCGTGGCAGCTCAGGCTGCCGCCCACTGCCTGTACCCGTGCCCGGGAGAGGAGGTTGAGGGAGCTGGAGGGGAGTGGAGCGGGACATCCGAGGGAGGGGAGTGGAGAGGGGAGGGGAGTGGAGCGGGCAGGGAGGGGAGGGGAGAGCGGGAGGGAGGGGAGTGGAGCGGGAGGTGAGGTGGGGGAGGTGAGTGGAGGTGAGGGAGTGAAAAGCGGGGGGGGTTTTTGTGACGTGGAGCGGGAGGGAGGTGAAGGTGAGTGGCGCGGGAGGGAGGGCGTGGAGCGGGAGGTGTGGCAGAGGTGTGAGTGGAGAGGGAGGTTGAGTGGAGAGGGAGGTAGTGAGGTGGGAGGGAGGGGAGGAGGCGGCTAATCTAGGGAAAGTGAGTGAGAAGGGAGGTGAGTGAGTAGAGCGGGAGGGGAGGGGAGCGGGAGGGGAGGGAGGGGAGAGGGACAGGAGTGGAAGAGGGAGGTTGGTAACGGTGAGGGGAGTGGGAGGAGTGAGAGACGGGGCGGAGGACGTGGGAGGAGGGGAGTGGAGCGGGAGGCGAGGTGAGTGGCAGCCGAGGGGGAGGGAGGGGGGGTGGAGGGAGGTGAGTGGAGAGGCGGCGGGGAGGTAGAGGGAGAACAGGGAGGTGGGAGGTGAGTGTGATGGGGAGAGGACACAGAGAGCAGAGGTATTATGGTCCCCTGTGTGTGTGTCTGTGTGTGTGTCTCTGTTGTTGTGTGTTTGTCCTCCCCTTTTGGCCGTCACTCGCCCAGGCCAATTGAGAGGTGTTGCGGGGGGCGGGCGGGGCAAGGGACCAATTGATTCCCTAGGGACACAGGAAGATGCAGAAAGGCATTACCAGTGCTTTCCACTAATATAGATAAGGATTATATTACATGTGTTGCGCATTTTATCACAAAAAAAACATTTTCACGTCTTTCTGCACGCAGTTGAGTTTGTATTTTAAATCATTCGCCTGATTATATATTGGATTGTTATGTCTCTCCAAATGCCAACCTTAAAATAACATCATTACGATTAATTCTATCTAGCTCAACATTTAGATTAGACACCACACACAGGTCCAACCCCAAGGGGCAAAGAGTGTCCCCCTGGACCAGCTGCCTGCAGCTAACTCTATTACAAGTGCCATGACCTTGTGCGCCGTGTCTGAGGTCAGGCAATGAGCAAGATTGCTATGATAAGGTTTAGCTAGGGTTAATGGAGCAAGTCTGGGTCACTGGGGAAGCAGAAAATGGGAACCTCTGACCACCTAGACCTTGATCACTAAATTCTCAATCAACATGCATTTATATCCCCCGGAAAAAAAATAATGTTGCGGGTTAAAATGTAGGGCAGTAGTAGAGTCATATTCACTAAGAATTACTTACTTAAAAATGGGTAGAATCAGAAAATTGCCAAACAACTAAGTACCTGCAGTAAAAACGTTAAATTACAGTCGGCCAGTAAGCCCCTCTGTTAGACCCTAGGCACCAAGGACTTTTTGGGGGCATTTCCTCAAGGCGGCCCTCTCCTGTTGGCAGAAGAGAACGTCCCGGCATTATGAAATTAAGGCGAAAATGTGATGCTCGGGCGGCATTTATGTTGGGCGCCCATGACCCAGAGACGATGCTGGAGGGGTAGGGCTGTGATGCAAGTGATTTGGGGGGAAGGAGGGATCGCACTGTGTTACAATAGGGTCGGTAATAGGATTCTTTCTACACAACTATAAGTCATCGCATGTCGATGCTGGGGGGCGGGGGGGGGGGGGGAGGGGGGGGACGGGGGTTCAGTGTTTTAGGTGTGTTAGGGTGGAGTGGGTAGGAGTCTGAGTGTTAGGGTTAGATGACCCAGGGTGGGTGGCTAGACCTTTGTTGCCATATGGGCTTAGTAAGGGTTGAGACGCACAGAGAAAGTGACCAGGTCACAACAGTCCCCTTGTAATTCAACTCAAGTAATACGAATAGATGTTACATAAGGATATAATATCATGAGAGAACTGATAGTCAAAATACAGAATAATGATATATTGTCCAAGGGAGGACTAAATAGTCCTGCTCAAAATGAAAATTTTTAACGATTATAGTGCAGAAGGTCTATGCGAAAATCAAAAACAATAAAATTGTAATAGTATCAAGTAATAATAACGCCGAAAGGACAAGTGACCAAAATTTATGCAACACTGTCTAAATGGAAAATAAACAAACCCCAATAGGAGCAGGTGGGAGATAGGGAGCGGTAGGGAGCACTTGTTGCAATACGGAAAGTATGGCAAAGAGATAATTGCGTTGGATAGGTCCCGCTTCCCTACTGTAGCACAAAATTCAGCGGGGATGTGGGAGGGTCTGATTGTAGTGTAATATATAGAAGGAGACAGAAGGCAAATATAATATACAGTAATATAGGAATTTCCATAGATCTCCGAAGTGAGTATGAAGATAGGTAAATTACAAAGTATGGTAAGTAACAAAGTAGTTATGTTAAACCCAGTATCGGTATTCATAAGAACACAAGTAGAGACTATTGTATCCCGTGGAGTAGTACCATGGAAGAACTGGCAACAGAATAGGCTGTCAGAGTATGAGGAACAAAGAAAAACGCCTCGATATACACGTGTCCTGTAGTATAGGCAAGACCGCTACCGCAATCACTACCGAAACTCCACGCTGGACCACGCTCAGGACGCCATCAAGCTGAATTCATAATACCCAATACATATCCTTGTGTATATATCTATTTTCTTATACCGAGTGCAATGTAAAGGGGGACTGGTTGTGACCTGGTCACTTTCTCTGTGCTTCTCGATTGTATATATTTCCCCATGCACAGGGTCTTCAAATATTTTTGATTATTGTGGGTTTGAGGGATCCTGCATTATCGATTTTCCTAGAAGGGATGCAAGCAATGCCTTACACCTTCATTCGCATTCAGGTGGGGGGGGCAGGTAGTGTAGTGGACGAATATATTGCGTCTTAGTGACTTTAGTGGACAGCAGTCATGGGTTGCCATGGCTACTAAAGGACGAGTGATATTAGATATATATATTATATATAATAGATAATATATATATGTCTCCAATGGATCAAAACACACATCACGCGAAATGGCTCAAAGAACTAGATGGTCAACACTAGGAGTCTAGGCGGCAAAGTTCACCTTTCCTGTCTGCCTTTAATTCTTATGGGCAAGGCTACCTAGGCTCCTGACAGCTCCCTCACCCCTACCACTTGCCAGCACTTATCACCTGGAGATCAGACTCCAAAAGACTCTATCATGGTCCCAAGGTCAAAACAAAGTATCCGGACATTCCTCATTTCTCCTTCCGTGCACCCAAAACTGGAACAACCCTACCAGAGACTCTCACATCCACCAACAGTTTACGTTCTTTTCAAATCTAAGGCCTGTCTCACATTTTAACTGTTATGTAATTGTTTCATACGCTAAAATATATATTTTCTTTAAACGGTGCACGCAATGTCTTGGAATAATGTATACCAGGTCATTAGTAACGTACTTGTAACCATGTACTATTTGTCTATTGTGCCCAGGACATACTGAAAACGAGGGTAAATCTCAATGTAGTACTCCTGGTAAAATATGTTATAAATAAATAAATAATATAGATATTATACCTAAATATAAGGGGTTACTATATGTAAGGGGACCGAAGCTTTCCAACCCCCAAAGGTCTATTCTATCAACTGTGTTCGAGGTTTCCAAAACCTCCACCATGTCTCTTTACATTATACGAAGAGTTCCAAACATCACATGTCTTTCTACATGTGTACAGAGGTTTCAAACCTCAATGTCTCTTTCTACATGTATACAGAGCTTTCCAAAACATCACATGTCGATCTAATGTGTACAGAGGTTTCCAAACCTTGCAGGTATCTTTCTTTCATACTAGAAAGTTGTTACGACAAGTCCTGTGAGCACGGACTGTTTCAAATGGACTCTCTTTTATCAAAATTGATATCAGAAGTCTTAGTCGCCGTTATAATCAGATATGGAAAGCGGGATTGGTGGCTTGTTCCGTCTTGTTTTTTATATCCAACGCCCGGGTTATGATCACAGAGATGCCCTCGACTCAAGGGATCACTGGGCAGGGAGCACTTACAGATAACATCTCCGACATTTGGCACACTATCCGTTGGGAAGTGGGAAAACATGCTGCGGCCCTTGGTAATGGTGTGTTGAACCATTATCAGATCCTCTTCAGGACTCGGGAACTCATTACAACGCATAGTTCCTGTAAGCCTCACAAATCCAGCGAAATAGGTGCAGACGCAGGCTTCCTGCTTATTAAAACCTGCGGTGGTGTGTGTACATGTCTAAATACGTAATAGCCAAATATCAGCACAGTTACACTCACGCTATGGCAAAACCTTTAGAGAGGCAATCAAGATTTTATGTGTGATTTTTTGATTTTAACATTAAGATTGAAGCAGGGGGTTTCCAAAGCTTGAAACCCATTAATTCAGCTCCTGGGGACCCTCTCTCCGGAGATACAGGCCTCATAGGCGGGGCTGGTAGCCGCTCGGCCTCGACTAGAATGTTCCATACTGGCGGCGTTTTAAAACTCCGGCATCTGCGGGGCCAATGGAAGCTGTCCATGTAATCAGGTTTTCAGCTTCCTAAGGGCCCGGTGTGCCGGAGAGCTTTAAACTTTGCAAGATACCGGGCACCACCCGGTCTTGGGAAGCAGGGGGTCCCCAGAGCTGAAATTAATGGGGTTCAGTGCGAGACCCCTGCTTCAATCCTATGTTAAAAACAGTGATTCAATGCTGTTCTTTGTCAAGGATATTCTCTGTGGGATCAAACAAACCTTATTTCAGTACTTGTGTCTCCACACCCTGCTTCTAGCGTGATAAGTTCCCTGGGGCAGGACGTTCTGCTATTGTGCTCAGTTAGTCTGAGCCGTAGTACGCTTTGGTCAACCATGTATTGTCCTCCCTACCACATGTGTACTTGTTGGACCCGGCCACATACAACCTAATATGGTGATATAGAATCATCATAATAATTAATTGGCGTAATATTGGCTATGATGAAGGGTAAATGGAAAGCCACAAAAAAATAAGATGGTCCAATACAGTGTTTCATGCCTGATGGTTTCCCTCGTTGAACAGACGCACGATCGGCAATTCGCAGCTGCAGCTTCTAGAAGATCCCTTAGTGCACTTTTACTGTTCCAATTTGCAATGTCTTGTGATCTACCTTGTGACGACCAGTCACTGATTGTCCAGAGATCCCCTGGACCTGTAAGGGAAAGGGGCTGCGTAGCTAAGGCCCAAGGGCGCCTCCCCTAGGTCCTGTGAGGGTCAGGTAGGGGTTACTAAGGGTTTTAGAGGAATAGGTGATGGGGGATGGGGTAGGGATCTTTACCTCCCTCTTTCCGTGCAGGATCTTTATGGAGAGAAGTTACAACCGCATGTTTTTATGATATAATTGGGGTAAGTTTGGTGTACGGTTGGGGCGTTTTTAAGTATTAGCCAAGCTTGGGGATGTTATGGCAGGAAGTTAGTGACCACACACGGGAGGTGGGGGGGAGGACTCGTACAGCATTGGCTTATTGGTGTTGAGGTGTCTGGCGGAGTAAGTGGAAAGTTTGGGGAAGGCGGTTGCCATCCAAGCTCGGGCGGCCAGAATGGCAGACTGGTGTGCCTCAGTATGGTGTTTTGTGCCCATGCGACCTGGATGGCGAGTGGCGATGTGGGGCGATGAGCTGGGTGGTGTATCCCTCGAGCTCATGGTAATGGTAACGGAGCAATCTTCTGGGTCCCAGGCTGGAAATTGTTCGTTTATCATTGTTGATTATAATAAAAACCTGCGACCGTTGTTCCTCCCAAGAAGTTTGTCTGGTTGTTATTTATTGGGATCTAGGGGAGGGGATTGGTCCAGGCGAGGATAAGACATGGGCGTCTCAACGATCTGGTCTCAACCTCACACTGAAATTTATAGCGTCTCAATGGATGAGGCCAGTGCTCCCAATTACAATGCCCTGGGGATTTAGTCCCTGAATCCCCAAATCTCCCTGGGTAGTCTTGGAGGTTATACCCTGGGGGTAGTACACGCTCCTCCTGTCGTGCTGAGGATGTGCATGGCGATTGTATCCATACATGTCATTTGTGGTTAAATGGCAGCTTCAGAAGCATTTCTTCCTCTAGCATTTCCTTGTCCTCACTTGGCCAATTATCGTAACCCCTCAACCTCAAAAAACTTGTTCTGCACACGATCTTGTGATCAATCATTTCAAGGCCCATCGCAGCTCCATTTTTTTTAAGTCAACTTTTTAACCATTTACATTATACCTTTTTTTTTCAACTGTTTTGATCAAATGCCCTTAAGGCAGTATGCACAAAACTTTCCCCGTGCGGCACCCTGCCGGCTATCCTCGGCGGCCGCGCGCCGGTTTTTGCAATCATATGGACGCGGGCCTTAATCCCTGGCCATGTCCTGCTCTAATTCTGCCTTTGGAGTTAACATGGCAACTTTACACTGCACAGAGTCTGGTGAGCGCTCCATTTTAACATCCCGGGACATTTAATATTTCAAACAAGATTGGATTTAAAAAATAAAAACAGCTAGGAATAGCAAGAAGAGCTATCTAGGCTAAGGCCCCGCTCCTCTTCAGCGCGCCCGCCACTGCAGACAGAGCGGGGCGCTGACACCACAGACCGCTGATATGCGGTCTGTAGGGAAGCCGGAGAGGAGGTGGGCGCGGGGGGGGGGGGGGCGTGGCTTGAGCGGAGGGATACGCTAACACCCCCACCCACTCTCACACGGGCTTCGGGCCTGCAGTAGGGAGCTGCTGCGGGTGCCGTAAGACGGTAAGCAGCTCCCTCCCCCTTCTGCACAAAACACACACACACACTACCTTGAGTAGGAAGCTGCCTGATGACAGCTACCGCTCGCCGGCTTATTGGCTCAGCAGAGCACCCCATGTGACGGTAAAAAGCTGGGACCTACAATTTTCTGAATCCTGGCGGCTGGACGCGGTCACAGTGCGTAGTGAGCCCGTCAGCGAGGGGTGGGGGGACTGGACCCGATCGGGAGGATCCTGCGGTGGGGAAAGCTCGACCAGGTCAGCGCCCCGGGCGCGGGCGAGCGCGGTTCAAGACCTTAGGCGGACACTTATGGTCCTGTCAATTTGGGACGGCGTCAAAACAAGTTTATACGCCGTCGCGTGTTGCATTAGTAGTTGCAACCGCGGACGGCTTGGTTGCGATCAGCTGGAAGTCAATGAAAATTGATTTTTCAGCTAACCGCGCAGACATCAGCAGCACGTGAGCGGTTCAAGCCAATGAGGGCGGAATTCGCTCATGGCCATGCCACTGCCACGCCCAATGGTCGTCCGTTCTCTTGCCTCCTACACTATAGGCAAAAGATACTGCATACAAGATGACGGATGGACGTCATGAGTCGCCGTAACCAGGGACGATAAGTGCGGACTTAAAGGAAGTCAATAATAAAATGCAAAAAAAAAGTTGATTAGCGCAGAATGCTGTTTTATAATGTCGGTTTTTGTTTACTTATGGTGTGATATTATTGGCATAGAGCTAATCTGAACCCCTCTCCTATGTACAATACATGACCTAGCAAAGCAATGCAGGGCCGTTATCGTAAGAGACTCCCACATTGGTTATCTATTGGAGAACCTGTTCTGGACAGGATACAGATGAATGACATGCGTCTTGCCCCTAAATCATCAGCCTCAATGCCACCCTGTGCCGACTCTCCCCTAAATCACCTTTCAGCAGACTTTATAAATATCACAGGGGCTGGGTTGAGTGTTGGGAGCTGCACGGCACTTGATTAATAAGATGCTGATTTACGAGCGTGAGAGGTGCTGATGTATTGGAATCAACACAAGCTTAGGGCCATCTGCCTCGCAGCCCTTACAGAGTGTGTAAGCTCCTTTCAAGGTTACTATTAACAGCAAGCTGAAGTGGAGGGCCGTAAGAAAGTTGTGGCCGCACTCCTTACTGCCAATCACGGTACTGTGCGACCCTCACGTCTCCACTAATGCACAGCTGGATTGATCTCCAAAACAGTTGTGGGCTGAGGAACGTGGTTGAGGGTCTGTTTAAAAACTGCATAACAACCTGAACTACTCGACTAAAAAATTCACCTTCTTTGTTATTTTTATTTACCTTTATCAAAAGCCATGTCCCTTCGAGTCAAAAATGATTCAGAACAACTGAAATTAGCCAAAATGTCAAAATACGGAATTTTATTCAGACAACATTATGGACGCAACGTTTCGGTCCCACTAAGGGCACCTTCATAGAACACATGTTCATTAAAGCATTGATTTGAAAAACAAGTATACTTTGATTTAATATAATGCTTTCAGCAGTGCCCTTTTTGGCCTGTTCAACCAGGACAATAGACACAGTGTGACTTAAAATCAGCAGTACAGGGGATTACCGTCTTAAAATCGACAGCATTTTTCAGATGCCGATTTTTGAAAAAAATAGTTACCTATATGTTCAGGCTATATTATAAGTGTTTTGTCTAAGGGTTTGCAGGTTAGTGAGCCAGGGTAGGGTTCTACAACTTATTCTGTTCTCTCTCTCTTTTTTTAAGCACTAAAGGCATCATACCCCGCTTAGGCTTTACGCAGTGGGTCCAGAGCTTATGTGTAAAAGCGAAAATATACCTAAGTGAAGCCAATACCTTATTTTTCCACTTATCGATGCGGTGTCGGGACAGTGGGAGCCTTAGGTATTGCTGTTCAGGCGTGCTGAGCTGCACGGCGCAAGCGCGAGCTGCCTTGTCTATTGGGTGAGGTGTATGCGCGTCACTACTATGCGGTAGTAGGGCAAGAAGGTGGCCTATATTCGCGAAGAGACGTACGAAACATCGGGGTATGGTGTCATTAAAATATTTCCTTATCGCGAGTGTACTTAAACACACGGTATCCTTTAGTAGGTTAATTACTGTCTCACCTTCCAACTCTGCGCTATTTTCATATTTGACAAGTTTCAACATGACAATGGCTAGCTGAGATGACTTGCCCTGTACCTGAGGGGTTTGTACAACCAGACCTAACTCAACACCCACCTCGCTCCCACCCTGCCAAATTTTCAGCATCGGCAGAATGTGTTATAATCAACTTTCAGCACTCCCACCCCTCAAGGCAGAGAAACCGCAGGGGTAATTAAACCGGTTGTCACTAATGGAGTGTGCTCAGTTGCTACAGGGCATGCGGTCTCTTTACATCTCTGGATTTGCGTTGTTCGCACATCTGGGGGTCTCCATATACTTCATAGAGGTTCTAGGGACAACTAGGAGGCGATGCAGGGACTGGTTATATAGAAGCAACGAGGACGGGATATAAGCTCTTTCGGGCAGGGACACACCTTCATGGCTGAGCGCTTATTTCCCACTGTGTGTATAATTTATGTCCAGTCTCATACATGCCAGTTGAAATGACTATGTACCATGATAGCGCTCTATCAAAAGATATAACCTACAATACTACACTATATAGAGGAGGTTAAAATAAGGAATGGTTATATGGACAATAGGGGAGATATAGGGAACGGTTTTATGGAGCATTAGTTAGGTAGGTTAGTGGGAGGTATGGGAACGTTTTATGGGCAAGAGAGGAGTAGGAGGGAGGTAATAGGGACACTTCTCTGAAGCAAGTGAGGAGATTAGAGGGAGGTTATAGGGAACCTTCTGCGAAGCCATAGGAGGATTAGTGAGGAGAGTTATAGGGACGCTTCTCTGAAGCACGAGGGAGTTAGGAGGGCGGTTACGGAGAACGTTTTTCTTGGAGCAGAGATGAGTTAAGAGGGAGGTATCAGGCAGAGGAGGGGATATAGAGAGAACTCCCAGCCATCATTTCTCATTATCTTTCTTATGAACTTGCAGGTCTAGTGTTTACATTTAACGCCGCGACACATTATGTATTAACTGTTTTCTAGAGCCTGCTTGGTACCTTACCCTTCAACTGCAGCAGACACCCAACCTCAGATGAGACGCTCTTCAACCCATTAAAAAACAGCAGAGACCCTTCGGCCAACTTGAGAAAAAGACACATAGCTCTTTATAGGACTAAATGGGATTGTTATAGGGTTCTGATAGACTGTAGTAATTTGCTGGTAACTTTCTATCTGACATAGTATATGGAAAAAAATATTGCTTTTAGAGGTCCAGCTCGGGCTGCTGTTCCTCAGACTGGCTGAGGGCTGACTTATGCCTCGAGTTTAACCCTTTGGCTGACATAGACAAAGCAATGCTAATCCTTCTGACATATGAGAGACATATTCAATTCATATTTGTCTCCATCTTTAATGCATACACATATGTACACATATATATTATAAACCTAACTGTATTTCATTAGCGCTTTACTCCCAATGGGACTGAACGCGCTTGTTACAATACTGTATAGCACCCGGTACCAGACACGGAATTCTCACAGAACAGTCCCTGCCCAGATGAGATTACAATCTATGTTTTTGGTGCCTGAGGCACGGGAATAAAGTAACTTGCCCAAGGTCACAAGGAGCCGACACCAAGGATTGAACCAGGTTCTGCTGATTCAAACTCAGTGTCGTTGTATGACTCACGGAGTGCTCCTATACAAACATTAACCCCCTTTCCCCCCTGTACCCCACTCTTTCACACTGCTGATGGATAATGTATGCATGGTGTACAGTATGATGTATGTATGTATGTATCTTTATGCTCCACATTTTTCATCCCTTAATTGCCCTCTCTGTTCATTTAACATTCCCTCTGCCATGATTCTCAACATCTTCTGTCTTAGATTGTTATCTTGGATTTTACATCAGTGTAAGCTCATGGAATCTCTGTAAAAAACAGAATTGACTGACCCGAGGAAGAGAGAGAACTCTCGTAAGCTTCTCCTAAAGTATCAATTGTTATCCAAAAAAAAAAGTTTTCACCTAATACTGAAGTACGTACTCATTTATCTGCACATCGCAACTGGACTAACACATACATACATACATACAACGGAAATAGCCGTGTTAGTCCAGTTGCGATACGCAGTATCCCCCAGCAGCATCCCTTCCCCTCCATGCTGTTAATTGTCACCGGTTTATTACCCTTCCAATTTCTTCAAAACATCCCTTGTCCCCCACCTATTTTAAATCTCTGTTTTTTCTGCTTTCCAAACTTCTGTTTTAGCCATAGATTCCTTTGTAACCAGAATTGCTGACCTGAGGAGAGAGAAACTCTCGAAAGCTTGTTCTATGACGTAAATTGTTAGTCCAAATAAAAAAGGTATCGCCTAATACTGAGAAACATATTTTATATATAAAATAATGTGGTGAAAACCTATCCCATGCTTCATTTTGCAAGCCAGTATAACCAACCTCCACTGATGAGACCCATAAGGTCGAAACGGGCTGGTGTGGGGTGGGTTGACGGCTATGCATCTTAACCCAGGCTGTGCTCAAAGCTGTGAAATGCAGCAAGCATAAGTTACAGGGATCATGTTATTGATTTGAAGCAAAAAGTGGCATGTGTGCTCATTTGCATGTCATTTCCAGAATCCCTTGCTGCAGGGCAGTGGACGTGCTGTGGCGGGGTGATAATGGTGAAGGCGGGGGTGCAGACTGTCTAAGACCTGCAATGAGCATACAGTGTATTTACATTTGATATATTATATATATAGATATATATATACACATATATACCTATACACACACACATACACATGATGAGCATGTTTTCAGGGGGTGTTCCGATTAACGCATAAACCCTAAGATTCCTCTAAAGGAACAGGCGAAGGAATCATATCCGCCTCCTGTCCCGTGATATGCAGATGGAAAAGGCTGCTAGGAGTTCCCTCCTCTGACAGCCCCTAACAGGTAAGCTATTTGCAGGTCTGCCAAATGTGAAGGCTGTGACCAACCAGCCCCCTCGTGTCTCTCTGCCAAAACCGCAATTTTCACAAGTTTTTTTTTTAATCTTTTTTTTTGAACGGCTTTCTATGTAACCCCTTCATGTGCTTTAAGGGTTTCCCTTAGACACATTTATCAAGCCCCACATTGGCTTGAGCGGCCTGCAACATGTTGCAACAACGGTTCAAATCTGCCAGAGGGAAATAAAAACACATTTTTATGTGAAAATTTCAATAAACATTGTAAAGTTCTCTACAGTAGTTCCAGCCTTTTCAGGAGGACCGGCGCAGAGATACAGCGTTGCTGTCAGTGTTACACTTCGGAGATTTATTTCCCCTTACGGAGGAAATAATGTTTTCCTGCCTATAATATAATATTCAATGAAAACTACAACATAACAGGACTGGACTGGAGAGTTTGAGGGTATTTGATTTCCTAAGTCTTTTTATAAGGGAAAGGCTGCCCCATTTCAATATATTCCTCGCCTAAAGTACACAGCAGACTGGCATCCCCTCTGGTACCTAAACACTATGAATCATCTGCACTTAGGGATAATAGTTAGCAATTTCTTCTATTTTATAAATAAGAGCAAATGCCCCATATAACACCCACCTGCAGCTTACAGTTTAAAAAGCACTTAACAATATAATATCGGGTAGTGCCATTAGGTCCCCAAACACTTTGTCCTGAAGCAGCACACACGGGCGTGGAAACCTACCAATGTATTATTTCTACCCAATACCCTACTAGACGCGGTGGGATGAAATGACTTGCCAATGGGCTTGGGTTTGGATTCTGAAACCGCTACACCAGGGGTGGCCCACTCTGTCCAAGGGCCACCAACAGGTCAGGTTTTCAGGATATCCCTGCTTCAGCACAGGTGGCTCAGGTGGCAGAATGACTGAGCCACTGACTGAAGCTGGAAGCAGGGATATCCTGAAAACCTGAACCTCTTGGTGGCCGAGGAGGGATGGCGTTGGCCACCCCGCCCTAAGGGTAAACACAACCCCGTGCCAGAAAGTGGCTTGTGGGGTAAGTAACAGTAGGTTCCCGTCAGGTGGTAACAACCCCTCTTGTAACACTGTAAACACACACCTGTAATTTGTCTTCAACCACTCTGGTGCCAAGAAGCTTGATGCGAAAACAGACGGACGTGCAGAGCAGTGTTTGGGAAAAGCTGATCCTTTCGTTTGAGCCCAATAAATTGGGCCACAGTAGAAATGAGGATGGGATCATGCAAAATGCATTCTGCACCCCACCACCAGGCTCACCCGTAATCCCGGGACCCCAGCTGTAGCGCTAATGCACTTTGGAGCCAGTAGAATGGGGTTACTGAATGTCATCTGACATGGGTTTTAGCATTAAACTGGACACTGGAAGTGCGGTACAGCCCCCGGCTCAGGAGGATATGGAGTCGAATACAAGCTATATATGGAAGCGCTTATGTGAGGGATTGGGAAGGAAATAAGTGAGATCTCCCAATGCATGCATTGAATAGAGGGATTCTTTTATAACTGTTGAAAGTCTAGACAAGGACACAATCAAAATCAATATGCTGCATCAGATTACAGTATAAAAAAATAGCAACTTACATATGTGAATATCTACAATAACCAAATAACTATCTCTCTATCTTGATCTGTTTAGATCTGTCTCTCTACTATCTGTCTATCTATCTGTCGCCTACCGGTCATATTCTATCTTGATATTGTATATCTCCTGCCTATGTCTGTCTATCTATATCTATCTATCTTTGAAATGAGAAAGGAGTCAAAGTAATTTGTAGAAAGAAAACATGAATGTATATTAAATGTTTAACAGATTGAAAAGTGTCTTTTGAGGGCACGAGGAAAACACAGCCCCCTGTTTTGGAGACTGGAGTTGCTTGCTGCCCGTAGGATAACTGGGTTTGGCTCTGCCCATAGGACGGATTCTGCTTAAATGTGGAATGAAGTCTTGAATCCGTACAGAGAGGCAACAGACTGTGTGCCAGGTTTGGTAATAACACACATCATCATGTCCTGCTGCCCTGCAGCTGTTTGAATTGTAGCGTGTTTGCATGAGGATCTTTCCTGGCCAAAAGGGTCTAACAAATGCTTCAAAAGGTGACAGAGGTTGCTTAGCTGAGATTATCACCTGGGGATAACACCTGTTGTCTAATGGGTGTTAGCCTTAATACCAAATTCAATACAGGCCAACAACGGAACACCCGCTTGCCTGGCGTGGGCTTGCTAGCTTTGTACTTCCACAATGCACCGCTTCAAGAAATCCCTGTTTAAAGCAGCAATACTACTTTCCAACTTTTTTTTCTTTCTTTTGTATTATTGTATACGTAAAGCATGGTGCATTGGTAATTCTACATTCTTATAGAAGCTGGCAATAGTTGGTGTCCTGTTAAAATAGGAATGAAACTCCGGATTGTTGTTGCCTAGGCTGCGTTTATAGTACTGGCTACGCAATGGCTTGTGCGCAAAAGCAGTCAGTAGCTGTGACGGTAGGGGGTAGCCAGGCTATCAAATAAAGGTTTAAGCCGTTTCGTTACCCCCTGATCCGTGTGTTGGGTTTATAGTGTTAGCTCTGAGCTCAGGGTTTGTACATGCCATACCTGTAATGTGCCGTTATAAAGTAGTTAATGTGTTTTTACCTTTCCAGGAGTGCAGCAAGCAGAGATCGCTGTAGTATGAGGTTCAAGGGGGGTTTTTGAGGAGAAAGTGTTTCAGATTGTGTCTATCTAGTCAGGGCCCAGCGTTGTTGGTTCCCCTAAAAATGTACCCAGGAATTAGGTCGGATTCCTGGATGCATGTAGACCATTGCCTCGGTAATATCTCCCTGAAAATGCTTTTGCGACTCACCTCTAGGGTTCCATGCTTCAGCACAGACCAGAAAGGTAAAGGAGCATAGGGATGTGAGGTTTCCTGAAACAGTCAAGGGGTCCCTATGTAATGGGGATACCCAGTAAATGCCCAAGTCACCCAGAACCTATATAGGGTGCTTTATGGTTGATTCCGATTCAGCGCAGACCAGAAGGTAAAAGGGGCAAAGGTGATGTGAGGTGTCCCTGAAACAGTCAAGGGGCCAGGTTACTCAGAACCGGTCTAGGGGTTCGAGGGGCTCCAACCATGCATATAAGGGTGAGGGGATTTGAGATCCGTATAAGTCTAGCAATTGTGTTTGGTTAATATGGCTAGTGAAAAATAACATGCTCTCTTTTTCTCTATTCCCAAACCAGGCAGACTTTTTGGACAGTATTTTTGTCATTCATGGCTTCTGTATTAGGGTGACCATGACTGCTATAGTGCTTATAATGCCGATATTATATGGGTATGATGTACTAATATGCCACCAATGGGTACAGGGTGGGTATAGTGGGTCCGGCGTGGGTGGTTAAGCCTCCCGGATGGGTGTGTGGGGCAGGGTGGGTTAACCCCTTAATTACTATAGCGGTTATTAACCGCTAAGGGATAAGGGTTAGGGGCCATTAGATTGTATTTTTTAATGTATTGTTGCTGGATCGAAGGACTCACACATGCAGTATGCTTACGAGGATGCCCTTCATGTTTAGGGTAAGTAGAACGGTTTTTATTAGTTTATTTATGTGGCTGGTAATGTTGGGGTTAATAATGGGAAAATATCTATTATCCATTATGTACTGTATGTGTTGGTGGTGGGGAGGGGGGATGTATATTATTGAAATATGGCCATGTTTTTTTTTTTAAATACAGGAATGGTACTGCAGGACGTGGGGACCCACGGGGACCATACCAAGGACCCCGGACACCCACATGGACCACCTGAGGACCCCCGGAACCCTGCGTGGACCACCCGGGGACCCCTGTGGGGCCCAGACACCACAGAGACACCTAACCTAAGGCCACAAGACAACATGGGAGAACCACCCGAGGCCCCAGGACACCCGTGGGGACAACCGGGGACCCCGGCACCACGGGGTCCACCCATGAGCCCCAACCCACGTGGACCACTTGGAGACTCACAAAGCCTAGCAGGGGACCACCCGAGGGCCCCCAGACACCCATGGGAAACACCCGGTGTGCCCTGTGGGGCGCTGTGGACACACCCGGGGACCCCCGCCAGCTGTGGTTTAAACCTTTGTTAAAAAAATATAAATAATGGTTTTATGTGGGGGCACAGGGGGTGGGTTGTGTTTGGTGGTTTATTCAGATTTTAATTAAGTTTTATTACTAGGTGTATTGTATCAGGGGGCTCCAGAGCGAACCGCGTTGATTTCAGGTCATGGACACCCGCTCCCTGAGATACAGCCCCGTTAGGTGCCGGATTCCTATGCATGTAAATGTCCCACGTTCACGTGACCGGGACATTTCACTGCATAGGAGATACAGGATACGTTATGGGGTGCCGGTATCTCGGGAAGCAGGGTGTCCCCGGACCTGAAATCAACGCGGTTCTGCTCTGAGACCCATGCTCATCTACACTAGTAATAAACTTAAATGAAAAATATTTTTATTTCAAGGAGAGATTGCGAGAGGGAGAGGCGGCTCTCTCTCTCTCTGCAGCAGAATCAACTCGCCGGGTGAGCCCTTTTTGGAGGGCAGTTCATCCTCGGCGCCGGCTACTCGCCATTTGTGAAATGTTGCTATCATGGTATTCGGGGCTTCTGCATACCGTATAGAAAAAAATCGCCAGTTTTGACAGCCTTGCTATCGGACTTTACTGCATGAGGCCTTTTATCTCAGTCAGAAGAAAATACTTACGGTAGGTTTCCCTGGACCTCAGGAGAGTTTAGTTGTGTACCCAGTTCCAAGTAGTGTGTTCTTTTATTATGTATTGTGTAAAATTGTGTGTTTGCCTTTTCCTGTGAATAAATTTACCAATTTATTTCATTAACTTGTTTGCTCAATGTAAGATCTGGATAAAAAAGGTGTAAAGGCTGGTCTCCCGTGACAGTAGCAACCGGTCATAAGATCGCGACGGCAAAGTGTGACGTTCACATCGACCAAACAGCTGTAGTCAAAAGAATGAGGTTTACAGAGACATCGCCACCACATGACTGGAGCAACCAATCACCTAGCTCCTTGCACCAGCGACATCGCACACCGTGTGCAAATTTTGCAACGGCGACATCAGGGATAGCATCGCCGTCGCTGTAGCTAGTACTATATACGCAACCTAACATAATGACAGGTTCAGTCAGTGTAACTCAGCAGCTACAATGTGATTCCTTATATAATAGCAGTAAGGTTATCTATTGTTTACAGTTTGCAGCTCAAAACTGCAGGAAATATTTTGCCAAACAAATTATCCCAAACAGGAAAGTGATGGAAAAATCTTGCATGCTGGGGAGGGTTTAAGCCTTCACAGAAATCAAGGTTGCATTAAAATAATAATAGAGAATAAAAACAGAACTGTTTATTTAAAAAAAAAAAAGAGAAACCATATAAGATTTCACATGATTTGCTGCGTTAGAGGCACTATTGTGAAGTACAGTACCACGGTCAGCAATCTATAGTTAAATATTATTATTACATGGAAAAGCTCATTAAAATAATAAAAAGCACGTTACTGATCCTGCCGCACGGATGCAGACTCTGCCCTGTGTTTTATTGTTATACCGGGTGTCTGTGTTATTGATGTGTATCAGCAGCAGGGAGATGTCTTGGGAGACGGAGGTTCAGCTGTGTCATGGTTTATCTCCCCCCCCCCCCCCCCCCTACATCTAGACATAGCAGGCGATCTGCTTTGTCCTGTGCGGGGTTCTCCCATCCCAGGGGCTGCCTTTTTGTTCCCAGTTTAACACTTTGTTTATTTACGTATTTGCGATGCTCATCTCCAAAAAAATGGACTTGCAACGGCAACCCTTGCCTAAAAAAATACTAATAGTTATCATAAAAAGGGCTAAAAATGACAAACATTGCGGGTGACGTGTGGTGTAACCCCGCTGCTGCAGAGCTGCCAGTCACAACTCTGCTTCCGAAATCGTGCCCACAATGCCTTGCGCAGAACAGTGAGAGACATTGTGCGGTGTGGCGGACTGTAAGGAATGCGCACATTCTTCGAGCCGTGATAATAAATAATATTTGGAATACACACACACACAACACACACACACACACCACACACACACACACCACACACCACACACACAAACCACAACACCCACACACACACACACACACACACACACACACACACACACACACACACACATAATAAAAATACCAACTTGTGAGCACATCACACCTCAGACTGGTCTGCAACCAGGGCCGGCTGGGAGTTTTACGGCGTTCGGGTGCAGAGGGTTTTTGGGGGGCCTTTTACCTGCTTCCGAGCGGGCATCTCCTCTTTTTGCAACATGTCGCCTGGACAATGCAACATTATAGGAGACGTGTCCCTTTTGCTTCTTGTCCATTTTAACATGGACCCCTATAAGCATAGGCTGACTAGTTACACAGCGTTTCAGCACAGACTGGGTAAAAAAAAAAAAAAAAAAATATATATATATATATATTATATATATAGACAACAACAATATATATACACACACACACACACAGATTATATAATGGTTACTGTTATAAAAGTGCGTGGGTCGGTGTGTATTAGAGTTAAGAACCAACGTGCTTTATGAATACACTTGTTGTTTTTCCTCCCCCAGAATCCTCCGTTGTCTCCCCCTCACTGTTATTGGCCCAAGTGGGGAAGTGACAATATCAGACAGGAATCCAAAGCTTCAGCTGATTCTGCCATATTGTTCTATCCCAGGCTGCAGGGATTTTCAGAGGAAGATTCTCCCCACTTGCGTCCATGGAAGTTTAGGAAGAGGGAGAGAGGTGTGGAGGGATGGATTTTCAAGAGGTTAAGAAACCCCATAACAGTGACAATAATATTTTTCTGCTTTTCCCCTGATAAAAAGTATCTGTGTTCAAAGTGTGATGTTCCCTGATGTTAAAAAGAGTACCAGCGTTTCTCTATTTACAAACAACATGACCACCATTATCTTAATCACAGCTATATATATAAAATATATATATATATATATACACCATACATACAAACTAAAGTGATAATCCACGGATGGTTGCAATGATAATAAATTAAATTAATCTAACAAGACTAATAAATGAAATATTAAAATGTAGTAAAGCCAAAACAAATAAGCAATAATCATAACAGTGTATAAAGTCAAAGGATAAAGTCCGAGTGATTCCACTTGATGAACCACACACACACACACACACACACACACCACACACACACACCACACACACACACACAACACACACACAACACACACAAAACACACACACACCACACACACACCACAAACACACACACACACTATTTATTTTTTTAATTTAAAGCATAAACTGTTAAACCACTGCTTGTTCAACCTTTGTGAATAAGGGCCTTGGTTCCGAGGGAAAGAGGAGTCTGGGAAAAAGCAGGAGTGAGAGGAAGGCTTTCCTGTCAGACGCCTGACACAGAAGCGTGATTCCCGGGAGGGGAATAAAGAGATTATTACACAACTGCAGCACCATGAGTGGGAAGCAGTGGCCTTAATGAATTTCTCAGGGAGTTATTAATATTACCCCGGCGAATAGAAATCCTATTACCAGCTATTAAACAAAGCAGAGCGGCGTGCTAACCCCTGCGTTGCAGGCCACAGTTTAAGCACACGCCGCTTTATTCCAACTCTATGTGTACGACTGAATGACCCGGCTTCAGGAATGACCTTTGAGCTTTTAATGTCGGACTGCTCGGGGCAGGACAAAATGGCAGCCAGCATCGTTTCACCTGCCAGGAAGGTCATTGTAATACAAGTGTGGAGAGTACAGGTAGTCCTCTTAATCCACTTTACAACGAATGGCATATCCAACGCTTTACAATGCAACCCTAATGGACGTTTTTCGACGCCGGAATTCGTTATCCAACGCTCACCGCCACTGATTAACATGGGACTCGCTTTACAACGGTTTCACTATCCAACGCTACTTCCAGAACGGATTCCGTTGGATAACCGAGGACCGCCTGTAAATGCATTCCACGTCTGCAAATACAAGAGAAGTGCAACTCCGCTTCAATAAAGTGGTTTTATTCCTAGTTTGTTATTTTGTTTTTAAATAAGAAAGTAATGATCTGTAGGTTTGTAAATAAGAAAGTAGTGGTTCTGTGGGTTTGTAAGAAGGTATTTGAACTCCAGGTTTGTAATAACGAACGTACCGGTACTCAAGGTAAGCAGAATACGTAGTATTTTGGCAACCGGTACTTTGGGTCCATAAATAAGAAAGCAGTGGTGCGGTGTGTTTATGAAAAGCCTTCTGGGATTGTACAAAAACATCTTAATACCTCCTAGTACCGTCCCTGCCTGACCACTAGCAAACTCAAACAAATATTCCTAGCTCCGTGCATTAAAAGACCCTAAAACTGTCAGGCACTTGGGGACGCAGATATCAATAAGGTCCCTGTAAGGCGGGGGGTGCTTAACTCCAGTCCTCAAGAACCCTGCAACAGGGCAGGTATTAAGGATATCCCTGCTTTAGCACATGTGGCTCAATCAGTGGCTATGTCAAAGACTGAACCACCTGTGCTGAAGCAGGGATTTCCTGAAAACCTGACCTGTTGGGGGGTGTTGAAGACTTGAGTTGAGAACCCCTGCTGGAAGGGAACTGTCACAGAGGTTATGACTGGAGATTTGCTTTGGGAAACTAACGTTTTCTTTTATTCAGCAAAATACAGTACAGGCTTCTCCTAGCCAAAGATCCGCAACATACAGTACAGGCTTCTCCTAGCCAAAGATCCGCAATATTACCAAGTAAGGCTGCTCCTAGCCAAAGATCTGCAACATACAGTACAGGCTTCTCCTAGCCAAAGATCCTGCAATACATTACAGGCTTCTCTAGCCAAAGATCGCAATATACAGTACAGGCTTCTCCTAGCCAAAGATTCCGCAAATACAGTACAGGCTTTCCAGCCAAAGATCTGCAACATACAGTACAGGATGCTCCTAGCAAAGATCTGCAATATACAAGTAAGGCTTTCTCCTAGCCAAAGGTCTGCAATATACGTACAGGCTTCTCCTAGCCAAAGATTGCAATATACAGTACAGGGCTTTCCTAGCCAAAGATCTGCAACATACAGTACAGGCTTCTCCTAGCCAAAAGATCCGCAATATACAGGACAGGCTTTCCTAGCCAAAGATCCGCAATATACAGTACCGACTTTCCTAGCCAAAGATCCGCAATATACAGTACAGGTCTTCCTAGCCAAACGATCCGCAATATACGTACAGGCTTCTCCTAGCCAAAGATCCGCAATATACAGTACAGGCTTCTCCTAGCCAAAGATCCGCAATATACAGTACAGGCTTCTCCTAGCCAAAGATCTGCAATATACAGTACAGGCTTCTCCTAGCCAAAGATCCGCAATATACAGTACAGGCTTCTCCTAGCCAAAGATCCGCAAATACAGTACAGGCTTCTCCTAGCCAAAGATCGCAATATAACAGTACAGGCTTCTCCTAGCCAAAGATCTGCAATACAGTACAGGCTTCTATCCTAGCCAAAGATCTGCAATATACAGTACAGGCTTCTCCTGACAAAGATCTCGCAAATACAGTACAGGCTTCTCCTAGCCAAAGATCCGCAATACAGTACAGGCTTCTCCTAGCCCAAGATCTGCAATATACGTACAGGCTTCTCCTAGCCAAAGATCTGCAATATACGTAGGCTTACCTAGCCAAAGATCTGCAATATACAGTACAGGCTTCTCTAGCCAAAGATCTGAATATACAGTACAGGCTTCTCCTAGCCAAGATCTGCAATATCGTACAGCTTTCAGCACAGATCTTGACAATACAGTACAGGCTTCTCCTAGCCAAAGATTGCAATACAGTACAGGTCTCCTAGCCAAAGATCTGCAACATACAGTACAGGCTTCCTAGCCAAGATCCGCAATAACAGTACAGGCTTCTCCTAGCCAAAGATCCGACATTACAGTACAGGCTTCTCCTAGCCAAAGATCCGCAATATACAGTACAGGCTTATCCTAGCCAAAGATCGCAATATACAGTACAGGCTTCTCCTAGCCAAAGATACCGCAATTACAGTACAGGCTTTCCTAGCCAAAGATCTGCAATATACAGTACAGGCTTTCGCCTCTAGCCAAAGATCCGCAATTATACAGTACAGGCTTCTCCTAGCCAAAGATCCGCAATATACAGTACAGGCTTCTCCTAGCCAAAGATCCGCAATATACAGTACAGTACAGCTTCTCCTAGCCAAAGATCTGCAAATACAGTCACAGGCTTGCTCCGCGCCAAGATCTGCCATACTCAGTACAGGCTTCTCCTGCCCAAAGCTCTGCAACTATCGTACAGGCTTCT
>WSYH01010444.1:0-23224 GCA_036426205.1 Ascaphus truei | reverse complement strand
GTTTAATACCTTTACCGAAGCTCCAGCTCCAGCCCGATCCGTGAGGGAGGGGGGGGGGAGAGTAGACGGGTCCCTCCGCTCAAAGCCACCCCCCCCTCCTGTCAAACCGCACCCCACCGCACCGCGCCACCTCCCGCTTCCGGCTCCCGCTCCCTACATCCGCATATCGCGGTCTGTGTATCTCAGCGCACCGCCGTCAGGCAGTTCGGGTGCGCTGACTCTGGGATCGGGCCTTAGCCTTACTTCCCTGGCTCACTTCCAGGGGCACACAGGGAGGCCATGGAGCACGTGCTGGTTACCAGCCCTGCAGTCTTTCTATCATTTACCCACCACAATCATAGCTCGCAGTGAATTGTTCAAAGAAGCCCCATTCTTACTTTGCACAAAAAAAATGTCTATACGGCAACACTAAAAAGTGTTGGACCCCCGATAGTGCCATCTATTGCTCCAAGCGTCTCTAGATCGGGGACGTGTTAGAGGTACGGCAAGGCGTCTGCACGCGTCCGCACGGCTGGCTTGCTCGCCGCGGCGCGTGCAACCGCTGTACCGCGATCTGCGGTCTACAGGAAACTTCAGTAGTAGCGGGCGGCGTGGCCAAACGGGTCGGGGGGGGGGGGGGGAGGATGAAGTGAGGGGGCGCGGCCATGACGTAGGGGGCCGGAGCGGGAGGTGGGCGGGAGTGGGAGGATTGACAGGGAGGGGGGGGGGCGTGGCTTGAGCGGGAGGACCCGCTACTCTTCCCCCCCCCCTCCCACGGGGCACGGTAAGTTAAAAAAAACACACACACGCAGGCACTCATACATACATACACACACACACACACACAACACACCACAACACACACACCCACACACACACACACACACACACAAGACAGGCACTCACGCACTCAGTACACACACATACACACACAGAACGGCACGCACGCTGCTTTCACTCCACATCCTCCCCGCAACCTCTCCTCCTCCCGAAGCCCATGCCCCTCCCCATTGTGCGTCACATCCACACACACGTGACGCGCCGAAGCTAGGAAACACCATTCTCTGGTGTCTCCTAGAGGCTGACGCCGCCACAGCGTGTAGTCAGCTGTGCCGCCAGGGGGGACCGGGACCGGCTCGCGAGGATTCCCCTGCTGGTGGGAACTCGCTACATTGCCGCCCCCCGCAACGACGCCCAGCGGTCCCAGGCTAAAACTCAAAGTGCATTTGTGGCAAAAACTCCCTAAAGCACCTCCCGACCTGAATTTCTTGATATTTCTATCGAAAAACATCATTAAGTGCCTAGTTAATAATAGGGTCAGAGTTACCAAACCATAAAACTCAATTATATTTTGAAATACTGTCAAAAAGAAAATGTAATCGCCTTTTCCTCATAACTCAAAGAATGTTGTTAATGACTTTTACCTCTACAATGATGATGATTAGTTCAGAACTACCTTACTTTGCCACACAGGCTTATCAAATACCCCTCTTATTTACACCCTCGAGACTTCACCACAGAATGGCCAACTCTCGTTATCGGGATTATCATCTTTTATTTTAAGTAAATACAGGCCTCCACTTAAGGGGCTTCACAAACTTTACAGTCAGTGTGAGAACGACAATAAATAGTTATTTTGGGACAACGGACAGGAAATAATCCGAGCAATAATAATAATGGTCTCATTAAATGAACAAAGGTTATACACATTCAGTTACAGATATTTCATGGACAGTCAGAGATTATGATGATGGGCAATGAGTAACATTTCAGATGGGATACAAATTGTGTTAGAAGTGGTAGGAACAGACTGCAGTGTGTTAATGAGAGCCCGCCTCAAGGGAGCTACATCATGCCAGGTACGTTTTCACATTGGGTACAGGGGATGAGAGGGTTGTGGGTTTCAGGAGCAATAGAGCAGCTGTACATTACCAAATGTCAGCACAACGCGACACAAGACCCTTTGGTGAAGGACTTCTAGGTGGTGTCTGGGAATGGCTCCCGTCCTCGTGTCTGTTAACCCCTTCCCACTCTGTTTGGTGTGGGGCAGTGAAGCATATTGGCGGAACCTCCTTCTTAGGGAGACAGTGTTATGTCCAGAGATTTGTTTGTGGCACATTCATCAGTGACACCTAGCTTTAAAATGCATTTACCCTCATCATCCGATGAGTGGTGAGTGGGTTGTGGAAATGTGAGTTGTGGAATGGATAAGATTGATCCAATTGTGGAGTGTACGTGAGATAGTTGGTGTGAGTTAGCTGTAGATGGTGAGTAAAAGGGGAGGTAGGATGAGCGGTGGGGGTGGGTGGGTGGGGGGGGGTGGGTGGGTGTGGGGGGGATGTGGTGTGTGGGAGTGAGAGGAGCGGAGGAGAACGTTTGTGTGTTGTTTGTATACAAGTAGTAGGTGAAGGTCTGGGTGTGTGTTTGGTGTGGGTGTGTGGGGTGTGTGTGGTGGTGTGTGGGGTTGTGTGTGTGTGTGGGAATTTTTGTTGTGGTGGTGTGTGTAGAGTGATGTGTGTGTGAGAGTGAATGTTGTGTGTGTGAAGTGTAGGTGTTGTGTTGTTGAGAGTGAGTGTGTGTGCTGAGGTGTGTGTGGTGAGTTTGTGTGTAGTAGTGTAGTGTGTGTGTGTGACGAGCTGTGTTTGGTGTAGGAGTGTGTTCGTTTGTCGTTGTGCAGTTGAGTTTGGGTTGTGTGTTGTGTTTTGTTTTGTGTTTGTTTTGTTGTGCTTTGTGTGTGATGGTAGGTGAGAGTGAATCTGTATGGTTGTATGTATGTTATGTCTTTATTTGTATGCGGGGGGATGAGGGGGGATGGTAGGCTAGTAGGATATGTCTTGGAAATTGGATAATGAACGATCATGGGAATCAAGTGGCGTGAGACATACGGTAGTAAATGAGGGGAGTCGCGGGGGTCGAGGAGTGTCAATGTGATTGGGGAGGGGACTCCGACGTAGGAGGGTTTGTGTTGCGAGTGAGTGGGTTGGTGGTTGGGTGTGTGGTGGTGGTGGGGTGGTGGTGTGGTGTGTGTGTTGTGTTTGTGGTTTGTGTGTGTTGTGGTGTGGGTTGTGTTGAGGAGTTCATAACAAGGACAAAGTTCAGTAGAATGTATAAAATATCATCATGGTAAGTGCTTCAAATAAGTAACTGGAGTCCTCTCACTCACAAATGGTGGAGACAGTGGAGGTTGGAGAGGAATTGGTGTTGTGTTGGGTTGTGGGGTTGGGGTTTTTGGATAGAGATCTAACAAAAAAGTTCCAGGTCTCCAAGGATCCTAGAAAATCCTGCATGCCCCCGCCCTGAGAATCCTTTAAGCATTACTAGGCTGGTGATAAAAAAAAGTCTACTAAGCAGCCCCTGCAACACAGAGCTTCTAACCAACAGCATTCCAGGAGTCGCCCCATACACAAGCTTCTAACCACGTAAGATCCGCCCACACAGAGGTCTAACAACAGTGATCGTGCGCCCCGCACACAGAGCTTCGAACCACCAGTTTTACAGGGATCGCCCCGCACACCCAAAGAGCTTCTGAAAACCCAGTTACAGGGGATCGCCCGCACACAGCGCTTCAACCACAGTTATTTACAGGGATCCGCCCCGCACCAGAGCTTCTAAACCATAGTTCACAGTCAGAGAAAGAAGCTCGCCCCGCATCACACTAGCTTCCAACAGCTACGTCAAGGGATCGTCCGCGCACACAGAGCTTCACCCATAGTTACAGGGATCGCCCCTGCACACAGACTTCTAACCCACTAGTTACAGGATCGCCCTCGCACACAGGCTTCTAACCTAGTTTACACAAGGGATCGCCCGCTCACACGAGCCTTCTAACCCATAGTTACAGAGATACGCCCTGCACACAGAGCTTTCTAAACCAATAGCTTATCAGGGATCGCCACGCACACGAGAGCTCTAACCCAAGTTCATGGCGAAATCGACCCCGCACACAGTAGCTTTAACCAACATTACAGGGACTCCGTCACAGCTACCACGTTTAACGCCCGAAGCTTCTAACCAACAGTTACAGGCGATCGCACCCGCACACAGAGCTTCTAAACAACATTTACAGGATGCCCCCACCAGAGCTTCTAACCAACAGTAACAGGGATCGCCCGCACACAGACTTCTAACCAACAGTATCAGGGATCGCCTCGCAACCAAGAGCTTTGAACCAACAGTTCAGGGACCTCGCCCTGCACACAGAGCTTTCTAACCACAGTTTTACAGGGATCGCCCCCGCACCAGAGCTTCTAACCCACAGTTACAGGGGATCCGCCTCCGCCACAGAGCTTCTAACCATAGATTACAGGGATCGTCCCCGCACACAGAGCTTCTGAACCCACAGTTACAGGGATCGCCCCGCACACAGACTTCTAACCAACATTACAGGGATCGCCCGCACACAGAGCTCTACACCAAGTTACAGGTGATCGCCCGCCACACAGAGCTTCGAACCAACAGTTAAAACAGGACCGCCTCACACAGAGCTTTAACCCACAGTTACAGGGATCGCCCCCGCAACCAGCAGAGCTTCAACAAGTTCGGGATCGCCCGCACACAGAGCTTCTAACCACGTTACAGGATCGCCCCGCACACAGAGCTCTAACCCAACAGTTCGGGATCGCCCCGCACACAGGATTTATAACCCACAGTTACAGGGCATCGCCCCGCACACGAGCTTTTAGCTTCTAACCAAAGTTCAAGGGAATCGCCCCGCCACACAGAGATTCAAACCAACAGTTACAGGGAACCCCGCACCACAGAGCTTCTAACCAACAGTATTACAGGGATCGCCCCGCAGCACGAGCTTCTAACCAACAGTTACAAGGGATCGCCCCGCACCCGAGCTTCAACCCACAGTTACAGACCGCCCGACACGACTCACACATTTAGTTCGCCCCGCACACAGCTTCTAACCCAACAGTTACAGGGATCGCCCTCACACATGAGCTTCAACGCACAGTTAACAGCGGATCGCCCCGCACACGAGCTCATAACCAACAGTTAACGAAGGATCGAGGCCTGGCCACACAAGCCTAAGAGACAGTTACAGGTGCATGACAAGGTTCGAACGAGGGATAACAGTGGATACAGAAAGAAAGGAGATACGGGCAGGTGAAGGTCCCGCCCGCAACAGAGTCTTTCTAACCACAGTTAGACAGGATCGTTCCGCACACGAGCTTCTAACCCAACATTGTACAGGGATCTCAGCCTCCCAAACAGGTTCTACACCAGTAGGACCCCCGCACACAAGTTCTAAAAACAGACAGGACGCCCTGCACGACAGAGCTTCTACCCAACAGTTACAGGGAATCGTCCCGCACCACAGAGCTTCTAACCAACAGTTCATGGGATCGCCCGCACACAACCTTCTAACCAACGTTACAGGGATCGCCCCCTCACACAGAGCTTCTAACCCACGTTACAGGGATTATCGCCCCGCACACAGAGCTTCTAACCCACAGTTACAGGATGCCCCGCACACCAGAGCTTCTAACCAACACGTTACAGGGATCGCCCTGCACACAGAACTCTTAAACCCAACAGTCAGGTATCGCCCGCCACAGGCTTCTACCAACAGTTACAGGATCGCCCCGCACCACACGAGCTTCTAACCAACGTACGGTGATGCGCCCCACACCAGAGCTTCTAACCACAGTGTACAGGGATCGCCCCCCCAGAGCGTCTAAACCAACAGTTACAGGGATCGCCACCGCACACAGAGCTTCTAACCAACAGTTTCAACAGGGTCGCCCCGCACCAGAGCTTTCTAACCCACAGTTAAGGGATCGCCCCGCACACAGAGCTTCTAACCCACATTACAGGGACGCCTCGCAACAGAGCTTCTAACCAAAGTTACAGGGTATCGCCCCGCACACAGAGCTTCTAACAACAGTTACCGGATCGCCTCCGCAAGCCACCGGGCCTTCCCGCAAAGAGCTTCAACCCACGTTACAAGGGATCGCCCCGCACACGAGCTTCAACCCACAGGTTACAGGGTCGCCCCGCACGCACAGAGCTCTAAACCACAGTTACAGGGATCGCCCCGCACACAAAGCTTCTAACCCACAGTACAGGGACGCCCGCACACAGAGCTTCTATTTTACCACACGGTACAGGGATCCCCTGCACACGAGCTTCTAACCCACATTACAGGAGATCGCCTGCACAGAGCTTCTAACCCCCACGAGTTACAGGGATCGCCCCGCACACTAGAGCTTCTAACCCACAGTACAGGGATCCGCCCCGCACACAGAGCTTCTAACAACACCAGTTTACAGGGCATCCCGCCCCGCACACAGAGCTTACTCTAACCAACAGTTACAGGTCGCCCCGCACACAGAGCTTCTAACCAACAGTTACAGGGATCGCCCCGAACCCCGAGCTTCACCAACAGTTACAGGATCAGCCCCGCACCACAGCGCTTCTAACCCCAGTAATACAGGTATCGCCCGCACACAGAGCTTCTAACCAATCAGTTACAGATCGCCCCGCACACAGAGCTTCTAACCCACAGTTACAGGGATCCGCCCCGCCACAGAGCTTCTAACCCAGTTTACAGGGATCGCCCCGCACACAAGAGCTTCTTACCCTACAGTTACGGGATCGCCCCCACACAGAGCTTCTAACCAACGGTACATGGATCCGCCCCGCACACAGAGCTTCTAACCACAGTTTACAAGACGCACCTGCCACACAGAGCTTCTAACCAACAGTACAACAGGGGATCTCGCGCCCCGCCACACAGAGTCTCTACCCACGTGTTACCAGGGGATCGCCTCGCACACAGAGCTTCTAACCACAGTTTACAGGATCGCCCGCACATCAGAGCTTCAACAAAACAGTTACAGCGCCACGTCTACCCCTTACAGGCCCGCCTGCACACAGAGCCTTCTAAACCCACAGTTACATGATCGCCTCGCCCACAGAGCTTCTAACCCACAGTTAACAGGGATCGCCCCGCAAAATAGTTCTATCTCACAGTACAGGATCGCCCCGCACACAGTAGCTTCTAACAACATTACAGGGATCGCCGCCCCGCACAGCAGAGCTTCTAAACCAACAGTTACAGGGATCGCCACCGTACCACAGTTCAGTGCGCCACAGCTTCTATAACCAAACAAGTTCAGGGATCGCCCCGCAAACAGCAGCTTCTACCAACAGTTTACAGGGATCGCCCCGCACACAGAGCTTCTAACCACAGTTACAGGGATCGCCCCCGCAACATAGCTTCTAACAACATTACAGGGACGCCCCGCACACGAGCTTCGTAACCCACGTTCAGGGATCGCCCGCACACAGAGCTTCTACACCACACAGGTTACAGGATCGCCCCCGCACACAGAAGTTCTAACCCAACAGTTGACATGGATCGCCCAGCACACAGAGCTTCTAACACCACAGTTACAGGGATCGCCACCGCACACAGAGCTTCTAACCAACAGTTACAGGGATGTCTCGCCGCACACGAGCTTCTACACCACAGTTACAGGATCGCCCCGCACACAGAGACTTTCAACCAACTTTTCACAGGGATACGCCCCCCACACAGAGCTTCTAACCACAGTTACAGGATCGCCCCGCCACGAGGCTTCTAACCAAACGTTCGCGGGAGTGCCAGCACAGTGGGGGCTTGTCGAGGAGTCGCCCCGCACACAGAGCTTCTAACCCACAGTTACAGGGATCGCCCCGCAACAAGAGCTTCAACCAACCAGTTACAGGGACCCTGCCGACTCTACAAATCCGGATCCCGCACAAGGTCCCGTTGGTGCACCATATCTACCACATGTTACAGGGATCGCCCCGACCACACAGAGCTTCAACAACAGTTACAGGGATCGTCCCGCACACAGGACTTCTACCCCACACAGTTACAGGGATCGCCGCCACAAGAGCTTCCTACCAACAGTTAGGGATCGCCCCGCACACGAGCTTCTAACCCCACGTTACAGGGATCCCCCGCACCACAGAGCTCTCTAACCAACAAGTTATCCAGATCGCCCCGCACATCAGAGCTTCTAAACCACAGTTACAGGGATCGGCCACGCTACACGAGCTTCTAACCCAACAGTTTAAAGGATCGCCCCGCACACGAGCTTCTAACAACAGTTACAGGGATCGCCCCGCACACAAGCTTCTAACCCCACAGTTACAGGGATCGCCCCCGCACACAGAGCTTCTAACCAACGTTACAGGGCGCCCGCACACAAGACTTCTAACCACATTACAGGGATCGCCTGCAACACAGAGCTTCTAACCAACAGTTACAGGGACGCCCCAAACAGAGCTTCTAACCAACAGTATTACGTGATGCCCTGCAACACAGAGTCTTCTAACCCCCTAGTTCAGGGATCGCCCCCACACAGGGAGCTTCTAACCAACAGTTTACAGGGATGCCCCACCACACGACTGCTAACCCAGTTACAGGGATCGCCCGCACACAGAGCTTCTAACCACAGGTTTACAGGGATCGCCCGCACACAGAGCTTCTAACCATAGTTACAGGGACGCCTCGCACACAGAGCTTCTAACCACAGTTACATGGATCTGCCCCGCACCCACAGAGCTTTTCTAACCAAACAGTTACAGGTCGCGCCCGCACACAGCAGCTTCAAACCCACAGTACAGGGATCGCCCCGCAACACAGAGCTTCTAAACCCCACATTACAGGGATCGCCCCGCACACAGAGCTTCTAACCAACAGTTACAGGATCGCCTCCGCACACAGAGTTCTCTACCACACAGTTACAGGGATCGCCCCGCACACAGGCTTCTAACCAAACAGTTTTACACAGGGATCGCCGCACACAGAGCTTCTAACCCAACGTTTACAGGGATCGCCCCGCACACGAGCTCTAACCCAAGTTACAGGGATACGCGCCCAGCTCAACAACTTACGGGACCCCTCTACAACCCAGTTCTACAGGCACTACCTCCCAAGCCTTGAACCAGTGGACTCTGTGCTGCTGATCAAAAAACCGAGCACCACGAGACTTAACCAATCAGGTCCCGAAAGGTTAAACAGTCAGATCGCCCGCACAGAGCCAACCCCTACAGGATCCCAGCCACAGTCTAACCATTACGGCGTGCTGCCACACAATTGGAACCTAATGAAATACTACCTTCTTAGAACTCAGTAGTGGACGCCACAACGGGTAGGAACAGCACAGCACTATGGGTACCCTTACAGGCGCTCGTGCATACCTGCCAAGTTAACCTGTTTAGTTTCAGTCGAATGTGTTGCGTCCCGACCCCCCCCCGACCCCAAAAATGTTTTTACTCCAGTGTGAGAATTATCACTCATGTTTTGAATTTTTTGTCACTTTTAAAGAACTGGCCGCTAAATCATAAATCCACTGTGGAAAGGAGTGATCTTGCAGGTAATACAACAGCTGTGTGCGACCAACTTTGTGGAAGGCGAGGGTTTAGAAAAGGTGTAACGAGTTGCACTTCTGGCATGTGGCTTTATTATCCCTTAATGATGCACGGTGGGAAGCCATTTAATTTCCCTAAAATGACAGCCCCAGCAGCACCGGCAGTCAAAGAGGAGCCTAAAATAAGACATGAAAACAATTGTGGGGCGCTGGATCCACCTGTGTCTCTAACCCCAGTCCTTTAAAACATGGCTAAAGCAAACATATATTGAGGGTGACTGGCCTATGACAATAAGTACAAAGGCAAATCAAGGCGTCGTGAGGTCTGACTCATATGTCGTCTGAATGATTCAGCGGTCACCACAAGAGGGCGCTCAAGCCAAGATTTACAAGGGGCTTAACACATGTGTGCTTTCCAATGTGGCGACAAGGAGACACTCCACACCTGCCTGTTGTAGTATTTATTTACATGTATAGGAGGAGCAGGGGGGGTTCTGAATGACGAACCGTGTTTAATTTTGCTAACAGGGGGCCCTTGGTTTTTCAAGATATTTCCGGGAAAAAGTGCCGCTGTTAGCAACCCGTCCAGGGAAAACAAAAATGGCCTCTAAATCTCCTGCGTTACGCGGTGCAAATACGAAATGAAATACCAGGAACAGGTAAAACTAACGGTATACTAACAATCTGGTGTCTGCTGGGCCCCCACCCTGGTTGCTATAGGGAATCACATATCCCGCAGGGGTATTTTAAGCAAGAGGGACTGGTTCTGGAAGGTTCAGGTTCCCAGGGCCCAGAGAGCGGACCTCGGGGGTGTACATAGGTATGTTATATAACGTGATGCCGTCCTCTTCCGTTTTGGTAGTTGCAGCAAGGGCCCCAGTGCCCCCCTTAGGTATGAGTCCCTAAAGACCAGAGGTGAGACCCTGTACACTTTCCATAAAGGAATACGACACGGCCTATAAAGGGTCTCCTTAAAAGAGGGCCACGGGGTTACTGCAGATCAGTCTAGCCGCGATCAGCGCTAACGTTCCTCATCAGTCTAGGGTGGAGTGGCAGTCTCAATACAAGACAGGCAAGTCTGCTGGGTCAAGCAATAGGAGACCCTTCGGATTTCCCAGGGCCCGAATAGTCTGAATCCACTATCTAAAGGGTTCTGTGATACAAGGAGGGCCAGATCCGCACGACTCCTAGCAAATTTAATGCACCTCAATCTAAAGTGTTGAGTGGGGGGGGCACAGTGGCAGAGGAAAGAAGTATTCGTGGATCTCTTTGTTCTAAAACTCTGTAACAACGGTCCAGATAGGCCTGATCGGTTCCTCTAAGTAGGGACAACAAAAAATGCTGTTGTACATAAAAAGTTCCTGTCACCTATATTTCACAACCTACTACCTTCTCGCCCGAATGACGCATCCTGAGTCACAGGTAACACCCATCGGCATCGCCATATACCACCACACTGAGCAAAGTCCCTAGGAAGCCGGGCAGGGAGGGTTACATACCTTCCACACAGTTAGCTCAGAAACACAGGGTCATGAAATGAACACAGATTGCTTCAGCAACGCCCTGCTTCCCCCCTGGGGACCGAAGTGTTTGCATATTGGACTTAATTATACTTTATTTATTCTACTCTTCTGTGCTGTGCTGATCTTTTGGATCACAAGCGCGATCCTTCCTAGACTATATATATTCTGTATGAGTCAAGTGCAAAGGGGTTTCTATGATATAAAAGTGATTTATTGGGGAAAAAGGATCCTATTCAGGGAATACCAACTTATTTATCCAGAGACAAGGTCCACTTAAGACCAAAAACAATCTTTCTACATTTTTCTACACTGAAGTTATACTCTTGAGCCACCCGATCATATATTGCATCGCTGAAGTTTCTTTTTCTTTTGTGAATCTTAACCAACCAAATGTTTCAAGTGCCCCATAGATATATACACTATCAACAACAGGATGCCTGGGTAATTAGCATTGAAACAAGGACTAGACTAGTCTCATGATGGACATTTGAGCTAAATGGCATCCTGACAATAATAACTGACCACTCGGATCTTCATAACACGAATAGGGAAAGACATACGTGGGGAAGGATTTCACTATTAAGTGCGCGCGGCGGAGTGAAGGAAATTCATTTAAAAGCAGCATTTTTCAGACACAACCAAATTTCCGCTATTAGATTCTCCTTTGCAAGTTCCGTTAGTGGCGCTAGCTGAAGTGCACAGCTCAGATTGGTAAACCTGACCTCCTTTGAAGCTAGTGAGCACGGGTTAAATCCCATGAACCCAGAGGAACTCATAGTGCCGTGTGCAGTGTTCAAATGTTGTTGTTTCATATTATTTTCTTGCAAAGCAAGAGAACAGTCCCAGATTCTACTCTCGTCTTGCTTTATAAAACAAGACATAATCCCAATCGTTACTTTTCTGAGACAGAGGTGCATCTTTTAGTTTCATGTTCCCTTTGGTCACTTACCAGTAATGTTGTCTCCCAATTTTAAAAATCATTTTGGGAGACTGAGAAGCTCCTGGTATGCTAGCTTGGGAGAGATTAAAACAAGAACAGCATTGTGGTGCCCTGAAGGGAGCCAGTATGTTAGTGACCACAACTAGACACAGTTCCTGGATATCTTGCCATCCTTTTGCCCTCCTTGCCAATCCTGTATTTTTAAGAAGTTCTTTTCAACACTCCTCCCATCTCGTGTTTATAACTCATAACCAATGGTTGAACCATGAGTAACAACACACTGTGGCCAACACTTTGCATTGACCGCCCAGTGCATGGGGTTATAGGGGTGCGCTGCCAGTGTAGACCTCGTCACTGGTAATCAGCAAACACCCAACCCATATATATTAAAGAAACCAATTTATGCTCATGAGAAAACCCACTTCTATAAGCCCGCCTGTCGCTCGATATTAACAGCAATTACAAGATTAACCCTCCATCCCTAGGTTTATCATCTTGTGCGTTTTATTTATAGGATTTAACTGGTTTTTGGTTGTTTTCTTGTAGAGTGAATTGCCTGGAGTCCCACTTGGGAGACCAGTTACTCTATATAAAGTATTATTATGTATTAGTATCAACACACGCCATATCATTTACGAGGTAAATCCATCAAGGAATTTAGACAACAAAAACACTGAAGCTTCTCACTATCATGATCATGCCCTAAATCCCGTCCTGGTTTACCATGGACCCCAATCGGAAAACCACTACGAAAGGATATAGAGCGATAAAGCGGGTACGGAGATCCGAGCCATCATTACGAATGCGTAATGATTATTATGTGGTTGGCTAACCCTTTGTCTCTTAACTAGAATTACCAGAAGCGTCCAAGAGCACTCTCCCTTGCATAGGTTACCCGCCTCCTTGCTCTGTCCTCCGCTGGTGTCTGTAAAATTCTTCTTCCTTTGTGTTATTTTGTTGTTTACCTTTGAACAGCTACATTTTGTAAAAGTTACCATGAAACAAAGCAAGCATTGCGGCCTAAAGCCTATTTCGTCGGTATTGAGGCAGAAACCAGGAGAAATCCTTGGGAACTGTCCCAAGTGGCAGAACTAAATACAGGTATTGCAAAGCGAAGCCATCAAAAGCCATCTTTCTTTCTAGCATCACTATGACAACACTCAATGGTTAGACAAAAAGGTGGGGTGCATGTGGTCATCTCTTCTTCCATGTAGTAACAAGGATGAGGAGTTAGGTATATGATACCTTTTATTGGACCCAACAAGTAGTTGATGTTACAAGGCTTTGAACCTCCCAGGAACCTGATGAGGACCGCTGGGAGGTTCGAAAGCTTATAGCATATGAACTACTTTTAGAACCAATAAAAGGTTCTACCTCGACTCCTCTCCCGCGCTACTCAATGGAAAAGTAATCTAGCCATCTACTCTACTTCCCTCCTCCCGCTACTCAATGGAACAGTATCATACCAAAACTACTCCTCTACCCTCCCGCGCTAACTCATGGAAAGTTCATAACCATCTACTCCCTCCTCCCCCGCCTACGTCTTTCAATGGAAATATCATCCATCTACTCCTCTGTCCCGCGTTACTCATGTGAAAGTATCATACCATCTACTCTCCCTCTCCCACGCGAGACATCAATGGAACAGTATCATACCATTACCTCCCTCTCCCGTGCTACTCAATGGACGTATCTAACATCTACCCTCTCCCGCGCTACCAATGCGAAAGTATCAAACCTCCTATAATCCTCGCTATTCAATGGAAAGTATCATAACATCTACTTCCCTCTCCACGCCGCTAGCTCAATGGAAAATATCACACCATCACTACTCCCTTCCCGCACTACTCAATGAAAGTATCAAATCCTCTACCTCCCTCTCCCGCGACCTAACTCATGGAAAGGATCATACCATTACTCCCTATCCCGCGCTACTCATTGGAAAGTAATCATACCTCTACTCTCCCTCTCCGCGGCTACGCAATGGAAGTATCATACACATATACTCCCTCTCCCGCACTACTCCATGAAAGTCTCATACCACTACTCCCTCTCCCGCGCTAACTCAATGGAAAATATCAACCATCTACCTCCCTCGCTACTCAATGGAAAGTATCATACCTCTACTCCCTCTCCCGCGCTACTCAATGGAAAATCACACCATCTACTCCCTCTCCCGCGCTACTCAATGGAAAGTATCATACCATCTACTCCCTCTCCCGCGCTACTCAATGGAAAGTATCATACCATCTACTCCCTGACTAAATCTGCCCAACAGGTTTTTCTGTCATCTTTGGTTCTCAGAGTCCAGTCATGAGACTATTTATAGTGCTGTAACATTCTTGCACATGGGTTGAAAAAAAAGCAATGTTTCACCCCACCAAGGTGTACACTGTAGCATGTACAGCTTTATAGCAATGTTTTCACCCCCAGGCGGACACTAGGCTGTACGTATTATTTATAGCAATGTTTTAACCCACCCGGTGTACACTAGGAATGTACAGTATAGCAATTGTTTCACCCACCAAGGTGTTACACTGGCATGCTTACAGTATAGCAATGTTTCACTCCCACCAAGGTGTACACTAGGCTGACAGTATGCAATGTTTCACCCCACCAGGTGTACACTAGGCTGTACTAGATGCACATGTTTCACCCCACCAAGGTGTACACTAGGCATGTACAGTATAGCAAATGTTCACAGCAAGGGTGTACACTAGGCATGTACAGTTATAGCACTGTTTCAACCCCACCAAGGCGAACTAGGCATGTACAGTATTGCAATGTTTCACCCCACCAAGGCGTACACTAGGCATGTACAGTATTGCAATGTTTCACCCCACCAAGGTGTACACTAGGCATGTACAGTATAGCAAAGTTTCACCCCACCAAGGTGTACACTAGGCATTGTACAGTATAAGCAATGTTTCACCCCACCAAGGTGTACCATAGGCATGTACAGTATAGCATGTTTCACCCCACCAAGGTGTACACTGGCATGTACAGTATAGCAAAAAAAACAAGTTTAACCACACAAGGTGGGTGCAACTAGGGCAGCACAGTATAGCAATGTTCACCCCACCAAGTTGCACACTAGGCATGTACAGTATAGCAAGTTTCCACCCCACCAAGGTGTACACTAGGAATGTACAGTATAGCAAGGTTCACCCCACCAAGGGTACACAGGCATGTACAGTATAGCAAGTTTCACCCCACCAAGGTGTACACTAGGGCATGTACAGTATAGCCCAAGTTCACCCCACCAAGGTGTACAACTAGGAAGCTTACAGTATAGCAATGTTTCACAGGCAAAGGTTGTACATAGGCATGTACAGTATAGCACTGTTCCCCTCACCAAGGTTGTACACTAGGGCATGTACAGTTATAGCAATGTTTCCCCTCACCAAGGTGTACACTAGGCATGTACAGTATAGCATGTCTTTCACAAGAGTGTAAACTAGGACATGTACAGTATTCCAATGTTTTCCCCCTCAACCAAGGTGTACACTAGGCAATGAAGTATAGCAATTTTCACAGCAAGGTGTACTAGGCATGTACAGTATAGCAATTTTCCCCTCACCAAGGTGGAACTAGGCAGTACAGTTTTATAGCAATGTTCACAGCAGGTGTACCACTAGGCAGTACAGTATAGCAATGTTCACAGCAAGGTGTACAGAGGCCTGCAAGTATAGCAATGTTTCCACAGCCAAGGTGTACCCCCACTAGCGGCCTGACAGTATAGCAATGTTTCACCACACCAAGGTTGTACACTAGGAATGTACAGTATAGCAATGTTCACCCCACAAGGTGTACCCTAGGCATGTAAGTTATAGCAATGTTTCACACCCCCAAGGTGTCAACTAGGCATTACAGATATAGCAATGTTGTTTCTCCCCACCAAGGGGTACACTCGGCAGTACCGTATGCATGTTTACACCACACCAAGGGTACTAGGCATGTACAGTTATAGCCAAGGTTTCACCCCACCAAGGTGTACACTAGGCAATGTACAGTTATAGCAAGTTCACAGCAAGGTGCACTAGGCATGTAAAGTATAGCGATGATTTCACAGCAAAGGTCTTACACTCAGGCATGTACAGTATCCCCAGCAGGTTTCAACCCACCAGGTGTACACTAGGCATGTACAGTATAGCAAATGTTTCACCCCCCCAAGGTGTTACAACTAGGCATATGCACAGTGACTAGCAAGTTTCACAGCAAGTGTACCACTAGGCATGTACAGTATAGCAATGTGTCTCCCCACCAAGGTGTACCACTAGGCATGTACAGTATAGCAATGTTCACAGCAAGGTTGTAAACTAGGCATTTGTACAGTAAGAATGTTTCCCCCACCAAGGTGCTACCATAGGCTGTACAGTATAGCAATGTTCCCCCACCAAGGTGCTACACTAGGCATGTACAGTATAGCAATGTTTCCCCTCCAAGGTGTACACTAGGCATGTACAGTATAGCAATGTTTCCCCCCACCAAGGTGTACACTAGGCATGTACAGTATAGCAATGTTTCACAGCAAGGCGTACACTAGGCATGTACAGTATAGCAATGTTTCCCCTCACCAAGGTGTACACTAGGCATGTACAGTATAGCAATGTTTCACAGCAAGGTGTACACTAGGCATGCACAGTATAGCAATGTTTCACAGCAAGGTGTACACTAGGCATGTACAGTATAGCAATGTTTCACCCCACCAAGGTGTACACTAGGCATGTACAATATAGCAATGTTTCTCCCACCAAGGTGTAACTAGGCATGTACAATATACAATGTTTTCTCCCACCAAGGTGAACATAGGCCATGCACCAGCTATAGCATGTGTTTCACAGCAAAGGTGTACCACTAGGCATGTACAGTATATAGCAATGTTTCACAGGCAAGGTGTACACTAGGCCTGTTACAGTATAGCAATGTTCACAGCAAGGGTACACTAGGCATGTACAGTCTAGCAGGTTTCACAGGCAAGGTGTACACTAGGCATGTACAGTATAGAAAAACCAATGTTTCCCATCACCAGGTTACCACTAGGAATGAACCAGTTATAGCAAGTTTCACAGCAGGTGGACACTAGGCATGTACAGTTATAGCAATGTTTCCCCTCACCAAGGTGTACACTAGGCATGTACAGTATAGCAATGTTTCACAGCAAGGTGTACATAGGCATGTACAGTATAGACAAGGTTTCCACACCAAGGTGTACATAGGCATGTACAGTATATAGCACATGTTTCACCACCACCCAAGGTGTACATAGGCATGTAAAGGTATAGCAAGTTTCACCCCACCAAGGTGTACACTAGGCATGTACAGTTTATAGCAATGTTTCACCTCACCAAGGTTGTACAATAGGCATTGTACAGTATAGCAATTGTTTCACCCCACCAGGGTGTACACGAGGCATGTACAGTATAGCATGTTTCACACCACCAGGTGTACACTAGGCATGTCAGTATAGCATGTTTCACCCACCAAGGGTGTACACTAGCATGTACAGTAGAGCAATGTTTCACACCAGGGTACACTAGGCATGTAAGTTCTTGCAAATGTTTCACCCCACCAAGGTGTACACTAGGCATGTACCAGTATAGCAATGTTTACAGAAAGGGTGTACCACTAGGCATGTACAGGAAGATGTCACTCACCAAGGTGTACACTGGGCATGTCAGTATAGCAATGTTTCTCCCCACCAAGGTGTACACTAGGCATGTACAGTATAGCAATGTTTCACCCCCACCAAGGTGTACACTAGGCAGACAGTATAGCAAGTTTCCACCCCACAAGCGTGTAAACTAGGATGTACAGTTTATAGCAATGTTTCACACCAAGTGTCACAGGCATGTACAGTATTGCAGTTTCACCCCACCAAGGTGTGTACACTAGGCATGTAAAGTATTAGGCATGTTTTCCCCTTCCCAAGGTTGTACAAACTGGCATGTGACAGTATAGCAAATGTTTTCCCCCACCAAGGTGTACACCTAGGCATGTACAGTTTTTATAGCAATGTTTACAGCAAGGTGTAAACAGGCCATGTACAGCTAGCAATGTTTCACAGGAAGGTGTACACTAGGAGTACAGTATAGCAATGTTCACAGCAGGTGTACCTAGGCCATGTACAGTATAGCATGTTTCACAGCAAGGTGTACACTAGGCATGTACAGTATAGCAATGTTTCAAAGCAAGGTGTACAAAGGCATGTTTACAGTATAGCAATGTTTCACAGCAAGGTGTACATAGGCATGTACAGTATTAGCAATGTTTCACAGCAAGGTGTACACTAGGCATGTACAGAAAGCAATGTTTCCACAGCAAGGTACACTAGGCATGTACAGTTATAGCAATTTTCACCACACCAGGGTTGTCCACTAGGCCATGTACAGCTATAGCAATGTTTATCCCCACCAAGGCTGCTACCACTAGGCATGACAGTATAGCAATGTTCACAGCTAAGTTGTACACTAGGCATGTACAGTATAGCAAATGTTCACAGCAAGGTGTACACTAGGCAGGACCAGTTATAGCAATGTTTCCATCACAAGGTGTAAACTAGGCATGTACCGTAGAGCAATGTTTCACACCCACCAAGCGGTGTACACTAGGCATGCACAGTATAGAAGGTTCACAGCAGGTGTACAATAGGAGTACAGTATAGCCCAATGTTTCTCCGCCCACCAAGGTGTGTACACTAGGCATTTGTACAGTATAGCATGTTTCACAGCAAGGGTCACAATAGGCATGTACAGTATAGGGCAATGTGTCACAGCAAAGGGTACCACTAGGCAGTACAGTATAGCAATGTTTCAAACCCACCATGGTGTACACTAGGCACGTTACAGTATAGCAATGTTTCACCCCCACCAAGGTGTTACACTCGGCATGCACAGTATAGCAATGTTTCAACAGCACGGTGTTACACTAGGGCATGGTACCAGTATAGCCAATGTTCTTCCCCCACCAAGGTTGTAAACTAGGCAGTACAGTATAAGCAATGTTTCCCCTCACCAAGGGGTACACTTAGGCATGTACAGTATAGCAATGTTTCCCCCCACCAAGGTGGTAAACTAGGCATGTATACAGTATAGCAATGTTTCCCCTCACCAAGGTGTACACTAGGCATGTACAGTTTTATAGCAATGTTTCCACCCCACCAGGTTGTACACAGGCATGTACAGTATAGCAATGTTTACAGCAAGGCGTACACTGGAATGTACAGTATTATAGCAATGTTCTCCCTACCAAGGTGTACACCTAGGCATGTACAGTATAGCAATGTGTTCACAGCAAGTGTACCACTAGGCATGCACAGTTATAAGCAATGTTTTTTCACAGAAGGTGTACACTAGGCTACAGTATAGCACTGTTTCACCCCACCCAAGGTGAAACTAGGCTATGTACAATATAGCAATGTTTTCTCCCACCAGGTACACTAGGCAGTACAATATAGCAATGTTTTCCCCACAAGGTGACACTAGGCAATGTACAGTATAGCAAGGTTTCACAGAAGGTGTACACTAGGCATGCACAGTATAGCAATGTTTCACAGCAGGTGTACACTAGGCATGTACAGTATAGCAATGTTCACAGCAAGGTGTACACTAGGCATGTACAGTATAGCAAGGTTTCACAGCAAGTTGTTACACTAGGCAGTACAGTATAGCAATGTTTCACAGCAAGGTGACACTAGGGCAATGTACAGTTTATAGCAATGTTTCCCCTCACCAAAGGTTGTAACTAGGCAGTACAGTTTATACAGTTATCGCAAATGTTTCACAAGCAAGGTGTACACTAGCATGTACAGTATAGCAGTTTCCCCTCACCAAGGTGTTGTACACTTAGGCATGTACAGTATAGCATGTTGCACACCAAGGTGTACACTAGGCATGTACAGTATATAGCAATGTTTCACACCACAAAGGTGTACACTAAGGGCATGTACAGTATAGCAATGTATTTCACCCCACCAAGGTGTACACTAGGCAATGTACCCGTTATAGCCAATGTTTACACACCACCAAGGTGTACACTAGGCAATGTAACAGTATAGCAATGTTCACACCACCAAGGTGTACACTAGGCATGTACAGGTATAGCAATTTGTTTCACCACCAAGGTGGACACTAGGCATGTACAGTATTGCAATGTTTCACCCCACCAAGGTTGTACACTAGGCATGTACAAGTATAGCAATGTTCCCCTCACCAAGGTGTACAATGGGCATGCACAGTATAGCAATGTTTCACGAAAGGTGGGTGTACACTCAGGCATGTACAGTATAGAAGTTTCCACAGCAAAGGTGTACACTAGGCATGTACAGTAAGCAATGTTCCCCTCAAAGGTGTACACTGGGCAGGTACAGTTATGCAATGTTTCACCAGCAAGGTGTACACTAGGCATGTACCGTTATAGCATGTTTCACAGCAAGGGTTACACTAGGAATGTACAGTTGCCAATTGTTTCACGGCAAGCGTGTGTACACTAGGCTGTACAGTATAGCAAGGGTTTTTCACGGCAAAGGGTGTACACTAGGATGGTACAGTTAGCAATGTTCACAGCAAGGGTACACTGGGCATTGACAGTATAGAAATGTTTCCCACGCACCAAGGTTGTTAGTTACACTAGCATGCCCAGGTATAGAAATGTTTCAGACAAGGTGTACACTGGGCATGTACAGTATAGCAATGTTTCTCCCCACCAAGGTGTACACTAGGCATGTACAGTATAGCAATGTTTCACAGCAAGGTGTACACTAGGCATGTACAGTATAGCAATGTTTCACAGCAAGGTGTACACTAGGCATGTACAGTATTGCATGTTCACAGCAAGGTGTACACTAGGACATGTAAGGTATTACAATGTTTACAGCAAGGTGTACACTAGGCATGTACAGTTTATAGAATGTTTCACAGCCGGGTACACTAGGCCCAATGTACAGTATGCAATGTTTCACAGCAATGGTTGTACACTGGCATGTACAGTATAGCATGTTTCACTAGCAGCTGTACACTAGGCATGTACAGTTAGCAATGTTTCACAGCAAAGGTGTCCACTAGGCTGTACGTATAGCAAAATGTTTCACAGGCAAGGGGTACACTAGGCATGTTCAGTATAGCAATGTTTCACCCCAACCAAGGTGATACACTAGGCATGTAAAGTATAGAATGTTTCACAGCAAGGTTGTACACTAGGCATGTACAGTATAGCAATGTTTCACAAGCAAGGTGTACACTAGGAATGTACAGTATAGCAAGTTAACAGCAATGTGTACACTAGGCATGTTACAGTATAGCAATGTTTTCCATCACCCAAGGTGTACACTAGGCATGGACAGTTTAAGCAATGTTTCAACCCACCAAGGTGTCACTAGGCATGCACAGTATTAGCATGTTTCTCCCCACCAAGGCGTACACTAGGCATGTACAGTATAGCAATGTTTCACAGCAAGGTGTACACTAGGCATGCTACAGTATAGCTGTTTCTTCCCCACAAGGTGTACACTAGGCATGTGACCAGTATTATAGCAATGTTTCACAGCAAGGTGTACACTAGGATGGACAGTTATAGCAATGTTTCACAGGCAAGGTGTACACTACGGCTGTACAGTATAGCAAGTTTCAACCCACCAAGGTGTATCACTAGGCATGTACAGTATAGCGATGTTTCACCCACCAAGGTGTTACACTAGGCATGCACAGGTTCATAGCAATGTTCTCACAGAAGGGGTACACTAGGCATGTTACAGTATAGCAATGTTTTCCCCAACAAGGTGTACACTGGCATGTACAGTATTAGCAATGTTCCCCTCACCAACGTGTTACACTAGGCATGTACAGTAATAGCAATGGTTTGCCCCCACCAAGGTGTACACTAGGACATGTACAATATAGCAATGTTTACCCTCACCAAGGGTACAATAGGCTGTTACAGTATAGCAATAGTTTCCCCCCAACCAAGGGGTTACAACTAGGATGTACCGTTATAGCAATGATGCCCCTTTCACCAAGGTTGTAAATTATACGTGGAATGTACAGTTTCTTATAGAATGTTTCCACCCCCCCCCACCCAACAAGGGTTGGTGTACCCTAGGCATGTACAAGTATAGCAATTTTGTTCACACGCAAGGGCGTACACTAGGACATTTTGTACAGTATAGGCAATGTTTTGAAATAGATACAAAACCGGGGAAAAGATGGGAAATAGAAGGCGAAAGGTGAGTAGAAAGGGGGGAACAAGCAGAAAGGGCCGGGGGTTGGTGGGGGGTAAACTAGGAATGCCCCACAGTTATAGCAATGTTTCAAGCAAGGGGTTAACTAGGCAGTAAAGTGATAAGCAATTGTTTTCACCACCAACCAAGGTGTTTGTAAAATAGGAGTTCCCCACCAGCAGGGGAATCCTCGCGAGCCGGTCCCGGTCCCCCCTGGCTGCACAGCTGACTACACGCTGTGGCGCGTCAGCCGCTGGAGACACCAGAGAATGGTGTTTCCTAGCGTTGACGCGTGACGTGTGTGGCTGTGAGCCAATGGGGAGGGGAGGCTTCGGGAGGAGGAGAGGCTTCGGGGAGCGGGGAGGAGTGTGGAGTGAAATCAGGTGAGTGCCTGTCTGTGTGTCTGAGTGCGTGCGTGCGTGCCTGTATGTGTGTGCCCGAGTGCGTGAGTGCCTGCCTCTGTGTGTGTGTGTGTGTGTGTGTGTGTGTGTGTGTGTGTGTGTGTGTGTATGTGTGTATGAGTGCGTGAGTGCCTGCCTGTGTGTGTGCGCGCGTGTGTGTATGAGTGCGTGAGTGCCTGCGTGTGTGTGTGTGTGTGTGTGTGTGTGTGTGTGTGTATATATATATGAATGAGTGCATGAATGAGTATGTATGTATGAGTGCCTGCGTGTGTGTGTGTTTAATACTTACCGAAGCTCCAGCTCCAGCCCGAGTCCGTGGAGGGAGGGGGGGGGGGAGAGTAGCGGGTCCCTCCGCTCAAGCCACGCCCCCCCTCCCTGTCAAACCGCCCACCACCCGCCCACCTCCCGCTCCGGCTCCCGCTCCCTACAGACCGCATATCGCGGTCTGTGTATCTCAGCGCACCGCCTGTCAGCAGTGCGGGTGCGCTGACTCTGGGAGCGGGGCCTTAGCCTTACTTCCCTTGGCTTCACTTCCAGGGGCACAAGGAGGCAGGAGCACGTGCTGGTTACCAGCCCTGCAGTCTTCTATCTATTTATCTCCACCACAATCATAGCTGCAGTGAATATGTTCAAAAGCCACCATTCTTACTTTGCCACAAAAAAAATGGCTCTAGAGGCAACACTAAAAAGTGTTGGACCCCCGATAAGTGCCATCATATTGCTCCAAGCGTCTCTAGATCGACGTTGTAGAGGTAAGGCTAAGGTCCCGTTGCACGCGTCCGCACGGCTGGCTTGCT
>WSYH01010443.1:0-23225 GCA_036426205.1 Ascaphus truei | reverse complement strand
CAGTCTGTTTGCCCCCCCCCCTCCTTTCCACTTCTCTCTGCTAAATTCAGTGTTTGTGTTTTGTGTGTGACAGGGCATTAGAACACGCCCTCTCTTCCCATTTGTCAGAGATATACACCACCCAAAAGTATATCTCCCTTGTCTCCCCAAGCACAACGCTTGGGAGAGCATGTGTGCACGTGCATGAGCGCGCGCGCACAGCGGGAGAGGGGAAGTTGCAATGCACATTGCATAAGGTAACCGTGCAAAGTGCGGACATCTCCAGCGGGGACTCAGCTTAAGAGGGGATATGATTGTCACGGGAGACCAATGCTTTTAACACAAAAATACCTGGATCCTTTGATTGAGCAAAACGGGAGATAAAATAAATTGTAATTTATTCACACAATGAACATACACAGCTTAATTTACAAAATAATACGAAAATACACTTACTTAGTTATGATGTTACATCTGGTTACAGGAAAGATCTTAGATGGAATCTCAAGAGAATATTTTTACAGCATGTTGAATCTACCTCCTGACTGGCTGCACAGACTTTTAACCCCTCACAAGTCCTATCTTCACACGGTGCAACCAATCGCGGCGTGGGAACAAAACATCCCACCTATTGGCAAGGTTCGCCCATGCTTCAGGTAGCCTGGCAGAGGCTTCAAGGTATGCTGCGAGCATGTGCAAACTTTGCCCTTAAGCCGCTTAGCATACCTAGCAAAGCCCACTTCCCTGGTAACATATTGTCTGCCTTTCCCCTGACACCTGAATATATGTCAGGGGAAACTATTTACCTCTACCCCTCCCCACTCAACACTTGATAGTGTCAGTTTCTTTGAACTACCAGACACAGGGGAACCGAATCAGCAGGTTGGCTTTAGAAACCTGGGTCTAATTATGCATTGCTTATTCACTGGGATTTCCTGCCATGCATTCTAAAGCCTGGTACTTATACCCTAAGTGTCACCTCCTGTTCTGGCCTGAATGAAAATCCCCGTATGTCTATAATGTTAAAACAGTTAAACTAGGGTAACTTTAATTCATCCATTTTTATAAGGCTTTATAAAAATTGCGTGATAACCTTTTTAATGGTTTTACCCCAGCAGCACCCACCTCAAAACTCAGCACTCTAGGATGTTCCCAGCCAAAGTTACCTCACTGCTTATGCATTACGCAAAAGACTGCTGACACTGATGAAACACTGTGACAATGCTTATAACTGATACATAACTGGGAAAGACATATACAATGTAACTCCGGGTATAAATGTGGTCCCCACACACAGACAATTCTAACACATTTACAGGCTTGCAGCCAGCAGTGAGCTGCAGAGCTGACACTTTACATTTCCCACTATGACTCAGGGGAACCCTGTTACATGGCTTATACAGCTGATACATAGCATTACTCTCGCCCCCTTATCACTGGGGGGAGAGACACAGGCATTTTGAATACATTTGCAGTATTACCACCCTTGCTGGGTTGCAGAGCTGACACTCTACAATTCCCAATTTGGCTCAGGGGCACCCAGCTGGGTATAATACCTTTATTTATTGGCCTGGGTACCCCCTCACCATCACAATGATTGATTTATTTATAGAATGTTTTATCAGGAAGTAATACATTGAGCGTTACCTCTAGTTTTCAAGTACAGTAGAGGCAACGTTTATTCTAACATTTGCTGTAAACTAGCCGGGTTACATTCTGGGTATGTGCTGGGTATGTTCTGGGCTAGTTTGAGGCACGTTTAAGGCATTTCTGCATTGACTAACGACCCATAGGATTAACACAGCAGGGATCCCTGGCAGTCCAATTCAGTTTGAATGGGACTGCAGGGACCCCCGCTGTTAATCTGATAGGCCATTAATCAATGCAGAAATGCTGGGGCTAGTTTAAGGAAAGTTTAAGGCATGTATTCAGAATGTACCTGGGTGTACCTGGGTCTTTTGGGGAATTGCCACTGGTTTTTGTTAGAATAAGAGTTGCCTCTAGTGTATGTCCTGGGCACAGTGGTTATAAAAATACATGGTTACATTAAACGAACAGTGTTATACATTATTTTTTAAAGACATTTCCTGAACTGTTAAAGATAATATATTTTATGGGCATATGTAACAGTTACAGACAAGATTAAAATGTGAGACAGCTGAAGTATTGAAAGAACTTAGCGGGCTTTGAGATTTTCTGGTAGGTTATTCAAGATGTGAGGTGCACAGTAACAGAAGCAAGAGCCACCAGATTCTTTGTTGTACCTTGGGACAATGAACAGTCTTTTTATGAGACTTCGGTGCCGTCAGTGCAAACACTGAAGCCACAACATCCATCTTGTTCCCTGGTAGTCCTTTACTCACTTCCGCACTGAGGCTGCAGGGGCCATCTTGGTCACTGGCATCCTGCCTATCAAGAGGCAGGACTTTGCCGGAGCACAGTTCCTGTTTGTTCCTGTCTGGCTTCTGTGTTCCTGTTGATCTTTACTCTGCCTTGTTTCCAGCCTGTGACCCCGGCCTTGCACCTCTGCTGCCTGCCTCGACCATTGCCTGTGACCCCAACCTTGCTCCTTTGCCACCTGCTTCAACCCCAGCCTGTGACCCGACCATTCTTTTCTCGTCGCTGTTCCGGATCCGTATCCGTATTGATTTACGGACCCAAGCTCCCGAGATGGGTTGGAATAACCTGGCTTTAGGGGCCGTCTTTTGGCAGGGGCCTATCCAAGCATCTGAAGCTGAGCTGACATGTTGAGATATCCCAACCGATTTGGAGGATCTCATTACTCTCTGTGTACGCATTTTAGAGAGCGTCAAATGGAGCAAGAAAATCACACAGAACTCCCACATTCCTTCCCGCACTCCCCTTCCAATTCCTCTCCAGGGCACCATCAGCTGAATAAGAGCCCATGCAGTTAGCTGGTACGTGGTTGTCTGAAGAGGAAAAGCATAGGAGACTTATCAGAGTTCTCTGTCTGTTCTGTTGGGGAAGGGGACACTTCGATCCAGAAGTACCCTGCAAAGTCGGGAAACTCCAGCGCATAGATAGTGTGGAGGATTCCTCTGTAGGTGTTTCTGCTATTCCTCCTCTAGGATCTTGTCATCAACTCCTGATTCCTATTAACATATCATGGGGAACTTCTTCCACGGCTACATAGGCCTTTGTGGACTGTGGCGCTGCTGGCAACTTCATTGACAAAACCTTCACAGCATCTCACACCATTCCCGTACAGTATGTCCCAAAAAAACTCTGTTGGCAGTAACTGCCATTGATGGGAGGCACTATTACTCACAAGACAGTCCCATTGCTCATCGTTGTATGTATCCTTCACAAGGAAACTATTACCTTTGACGTTATCCACTCTCCATCCTGCACTATCTTACTGGGCTTTCCATGGTTGTAGAAACATAACCACAGTGTTGACTGGGTCACTAGTCAGGTAACGACAGAGGGAAAATCCTGCAATGTGATCTGCCTCCAAGTTCCCTAGGCACAATTTGGGCTACACTGATGTCTTTGATAAAACACAGACAGAAATATTACCTGCACACAGGCCATATGACTGCCCCATCGATCTCCTGCAAAGATCTGTGCCTCCCCATGGCCGTACCTATTCGCTCTCTAATGCCGAAACCAAGGCTATGTTCAAGTACATCCAGGAGAAACTTCAAAAGGGCTTTATCCACAAATCTAGTTCTCCTGCTAGAGACAGATTATTTTTTTGTTAAAAAGAAAGATGTCTAACCTAAGGCCATGTATTGATTATCAGGATCTGAACAAACTCCCCATAGAAAAAGATATTGCTTCCTCTGATTTCTGAACTCTTTGAATGTCTGTGAGGTTCAACCATTTTTAGTAAATTGGACCTATTCAGAAAGGTGAGGAGTGGAAGACTGGCTTCAGTACACAAGATGGCCATTACGAATATTGTCATGCCCTTTGTCTTATGCAATGCTCCTGCAGTATTGCAAGACATTATTAACAAAATATTTCGTTACCTCCTGGATCTCTTTGCCATAGTAAGCCTCGATGATATACTTATTGTAACGCCTGTATGCCCGCAGACCAAGCTAGACCCCAGTACTGAGGTGGGAACGGTATGATACCACACACCCACAGCAGTGGGAGCAAGCCCGGAGTGTGGTATAGCGTTGCTGGGCCTGTTGAAAGAGTTGTTAGCATATACTTGCAACGCTTGGGGAGTGTCCGTGAGAATAGTCGTGTCCGTATGCCAATGTTTAGGGGATCCAGAGAGTAGAGTCGTCAGAGAGCAAGCCAGGTCCAAGGAAGCCAGAGGTCAGTGAAGTCGTATACGTAGCAGGGTTCAAGGGGTTACCAGAGAGCAGAGTAGTCCAGGGAGAGCAGGGGTCAAAGCCAGGGAAATCCAAAGTAGCACAGGAGCAGGTATTCACAGGAGCACAGAGGGAGCACAGCATAGAACAGGTACACACAGGGAAACAGGAACTATGCAGAGCGAGGTTGAGGTGGACAGACAGGGATTATAAAGGAAGGTGCACCAATGACAGAGAGGGGAGGAGTAGAGAGAGAAGTGGGAGAAGCTGGAGATAGGTCAGGGGAAGAAGAGGAGGAGACAGCAGGAGCAGTCTGGGAAATGGCCTGTACGACTTGGGAGGCGGAGACAGGGGAAGGCAGATAAGAAGCGTCTGTGCACGCGCCCCCTGTAAGCTGGGGATGCGCGCGCACAGGTTGCAACACTGACACGGCCCGCACGGAGCAGGGGAAGACCGCAGGAGGAGGACGGAGCCAAGAGGAGGGGAACGCACGCGAGGCCTGTGCCCGCGCGATGGCTAACAAGGGCAGGGAGGAGCATGCACGCGCGTCCTCCATGGGCGCACGTACTGGACGTGTCACCAGGCGCGCGGAATGCCGTGCCATGGGCACAAGGCGAGGAGGAGGCAACGGGACAGATGGTACCACAGGAGAAGGTAACGGAGCTACCGCGGGGGAGATGGAGCGGGTAGGATCAAGGCGAGGGTTAAGGGGACGTGTGGGTACGCGGGACCTGCGGGGAACGCGCTGAGGTAAGGGGAGAGAGGTCGAAGGTGAAGGAGAGGAGTGAGAAGGAATAGGAAGGGTGACAGGAGATGGGAGAGAGGGACAAGGAGAGGAAGGAATCTCCTGAGTCGTCACACTTATATTCTCCAATTTCATGTTCGAACACTGGGCACAGGTCAGGCAAGTGCTACAAAAGGTTTTGAGACAACCACCAAGCTAGAAAAGTGTCAATTTGAACAAGAGAAAATTGCCTTCCTGGGTTATACTAACTTCTACAGGCACTTTACCTGAAAATGTCCCCATGTGGTTGCTGACCAAAAAAGTAGCAGTTCCCTCCAAATGGACTCCTGAAACCCTAGTAGCCTTCCAGAAACTCAAAACAGCATTTACATCAGCACCTATGCTGATTCATCCCAGTCCAGCCAGGCCTTTTATCCTTGAGATCGACGCCTCTGATGTGATTACACCCCTGCGCCGTGTTTTCTAAGAAATTTTCCACTGCAGAGATAAATTATGATATCAGTAACTGAGAGCTCCTCACCATCAAGATGGCACCATCTTTTGAAAGGAACTAGTTCAATGATCACAATTCTCACCGACCACAAGAACCTGGAATATACAGAATGATCTAGGAGACTTAGGACACGTCTGGCCAGATGGGCTCTGTTCTTCACTCGGTTCAATGTTATAATCTCCTTTCATCAAGGCTTGAAGAATACTTGTCCAAACAATTCTCTACGGAAGAGACCGTCGAGACCCATAAATGCCTCATTTCCCCCCCCCCTGCCTGCATCATCGCCTTGGTTTTTAATATCCCCTGTAGAGATGGCGTATTTGGATCCGCCGGTTCCTTTGATCCACTGATTACACTCCAATTGAGAAATCAAAACTTGTGGGGTTTTTTGTGAGAAATCTAGCTTTATTAGCTGTCACCAGTTGTATATATATCCCCTCAAGCGTATCTCCAAATAAATTAGGGAGACCTGCCTCTGCTGAAAACGAGCACACATGAGCGATGTGTTAATGGCTATGCAAAGATACCTGAGAAATGTGCTAATTGCATAAACAAATGACTACTATTAGCACATGTCCCAGATATTCTCTGCAAATTCAAATTTTGATGAACAATTTGCCCATCTCTAGACAGAGTGCACGCCAAAAGGGTATGGTCAAATACATGTAGTAATTTAGTACATTTAACCCTATCCTTTGCTTGTTCTGCCCTAACTACAGACACTAGAGATGTGCAAAGGTCTGCCAGTTAATTTCACACATGTGTTTTTTTTTTCTACACTTAACAGGAAATTCATACAGATGCAGGAGAGCACTTTGTGTTTTTTTAATGTTTTTAAATAGCAAACTTTCTCAAATATTAAAAAATGTGCACTAAGAGTACTTTCACAAAGAGGAAGCCCTGCTAGTGTGTGTGCGTGTGTGTGTGTGTGTGTGTGTCTGTGTCTATGTGTCTAAGGGGGGCTTGATGACAGAAGACGTGGAACACTTTCCTCTGGTGACTTCTTGTGATGACACTTGAGTATTGCAGAGCACTAGGGGGCAAATACCAGCAGAATTTCATTTAGCTCATTACCAGGAGAAGAAGCTTGCTGAGCTTTTCCATTAAGTGCTAATGTTGGTATCACTAACCTCCTGGAAGACAATGACAACTGAGAACCATTTCCAACAGCCCATATAAAAATCCCCTTATGTGACTGTTCCACCTCCACCAATCTCATTGTTTTCAATATTGTCAACACCTATTTATCACAACCATTCTGATATTCCTCTCTGTTTTGCTTTTGGTTGCTCTATCTCAGCATACTAGGAATTGATTGTAAAACAAATGAAAACGTGTATAAAAATTGGAATCATAGCTTTTTATTCGTCCTACATTGCAAAAATAGAATATAACTACCCTAGTGCACTGTAAACAATATCACACATGCTACTACTTTAGAATAAATTGATCAATACTGGATTTCAAGCAGAATTAAAATCCAGAGGACAAAAGAATAATAAAATAAAAATCTAAGGAAATATACATTATCTTATTATAAATATTAGTTTACAAAGAAATGTTTGCAGTGACCTTGAAAGAATTTGTTCCTTTTTTTATAATGGGGGAATGGTTGGCATTGCATGAATGATGTGAAACAATAATTATATTTTGCTAAACAGCAGGGGATATCAAAGCTTTCAGAGTTGGTGTTGATTTCATTTCTTGGGGGTATTGGTTCTTAGCAACGCTACAGAAATGGAAAAAAGAAAACCATACCTAAAGTCACATATGTTTACCGTGCTACAATGGAAAAGTGATGACAATGATTAGCATTGCCAGCTTGCAAATGTGTACATGCCTCCCTTTGTCTAACAGTAATACTGTAACTGCAGGTCATTCATCATTCCCCAGCCCCAGAGACATTAATACAAGCTACTGTCATGTGCCCACTCTTCACTGGAAGTATAAACGGTTCTGATGACATAATCTCAGGGGAGAAAACATAAATTCCTTAGAATGGAAGTTTACATTTCAACAATGTTGTAGCCTCACTAAATCTCAGGTCTCGAAAAACACTTGCTGGTAACTAACCAAGTTTGTAAGTTGCTTTAAAACTGTAAAAACAAACCATCTTCCTAGCTGTATTGGTAGCAGCAAGGTGGTTTCCATTCTAAAGCAAGTTATTGTATGACTGCACTTTTTCTTGTGACCTTGAAAGATCAGAGGGACAGGAATGCTACTACTGTACACCTACAAATGTTGTGAGTTTAGCATTTATCTGACATATTATATCTTGTGCTTCCAGTGTGATTTTTGATTCAATCAAAAAGCTTCTGTTTCCTCCCTCCCCCTCCTCCAGGGACTAATAATAACATACGGGTTTAACTGCCTTAATGGGTTAATCCAGGTGGGCTCACTTAGGTTATTTCCCACCCCTCATGTTACATAGTTACATAGTAGATGAGGTTGAAAAAAGCCATATGTCCATCATTTTCAACCTATGCCAAATTTAGACAACAGATACTGTATCCTATATTTGTATTGACAGTATATTGATCCAGAGGAAACACTGAATGGGAGTTGAAATACTTTTTATAAAAGGCCAAAGAAAGTCACTTATGTTAAGTTACTTATGCATTTATACAAATGTTCGACAGTTAGATATGGATATTATTATAGCTAACTGTTTTGAGATTATTGACCCTATTATTCATTGAACAATCTATTTCTATTCCTACACATTAGCATAGGTGGATTTACGTATTAGATTATATCGAGAGATAATGTTCTAATCTAACATCCAATGTTCTATCCCGTTGAGTTCAAATGCTCCATCTGGCATATATACACTTTTGTAAGGTATTCAACACTGCCGTACATGAAGAGATGGAAAAACAAAAAAGTGTAGAGAACAATAATGAGGTATAACACTATTTTTAGGACAAAACCCACCTCTGTGTAATTTACCAGAAGCTTATATAATAGGTGCACCAAATTAAATCAAATAACTGGTGACTGGCAGTAATTTGTGAGCGCCCCACTACCAAAAATATACACCTATACACACTTAAAGTGGATCTAAATGAATAATGAACCCTTTGTCCACCAATACTTAAAATAGACACCGTGTATGGTACAAGACGGAAAAACACTTTCAAAACTGTAGCTGAACGATGTTGTTGGAACCACTCAGCAAATAGAAATATCCCGGCAGTGATATATAAGGGAAAAAATGAAAACATAGCACAGAACTGCTATATACTATGATTTAATAATGTACATACAAACAAACACATGGAATAAAACTCACAAATGATTCCTTTCTTTCAACGTCTTTCAACCTTTTAAGCCTGGTTGTGGGGCCCTTTGGGGTATGCTCTCTCCGGAACTGCCGATATCCACGATATCCATAAAGTATGTGTGTTAGGTAGCACTCCACCAAAAAAAATATTGCTAAATAGCAATTAATAGAAAACTGAATGGTGCACGGGAGCAAGGAGGCACCTCATATCCCCCAAAAAGGAAGCAACAACATATGCAAAAGGCCCCCAGCACACAAATGAGGAAAAGCAGACAAATTCCCTGTCAGGGAACACTGCAGACAGCCTTAGCGAGCCACGGACATTCACGGCAGAGCTAAGGATTCGTATTCATTACTGCTTTATTTACCTTATGGGTTTCTCATGCTAGTTGATACACATTGAGCTTAGGTGCTACTGCATAGTGATTCATGGTTAATTGCTGCTGTCTCCTGTCAGTCTGCCCATACTATCTGCATTTTTGATACAGTTTAGTCAGTGTTTTAGGTTATCACCCTTAGGTGATAGGGTGACTGTACAGACCAGGTTTACTTACCTTACTTCAGTGGAGAGCTATATAGGTATGAGGTGTATTCCTTAGGGAAGTACCATAGACTGTTATAGTCTGTGGGAACGGGCTTGAGAAAGGGGCTCTGTAGGCTCCGAAACGTTGCCCCCCTATATCACCTCAATTTATTCTTGTGTACTGTGCTTTTTTGTTGTTGTTTTTTGTTACGTTTCCCTTTGTTTTCCCTCCTTCCCTCCTCTCCCTTCATTGTTTGCTTGTTCCATGAGATGTACTCTCCTTCCCTGTGTTGGGATTTACTTTTTAGCTGCTTTATTCACAAATATATCATTAGATTCTATTTTTGACAAATTTGTCTGCTTTTCCTCATTTGTGTGCTGGGGGCCTTTTCTATATATTGTTGTATCCACGATATCCATGTTTTGGCTGTGAGTGCAGTCTGCTCCGATTCTCTATTTGGACGCCCCCGTGCAGGGAATCTCCTGGTGCAGCCTCCTAGTTGGCGCTGTCCGTCCTGTCCTGATGACGTCACATTCAGTGACGCGGCGATATGGCAACACACTAACAGTGCTCGAGCAGCAAGCTGCAAACAACAGTCCACCGGCAGTCCACGATCATAAGATATACGTCCCCCAAACACAAGCCCACAGGCAGCTAGGTATTTCAGGCGGATTCAGAACGAAATGTGAGAATATAGTAACTTGACACAAAATGTTTCGTGAGAGACGTCTCACCTCCTCAGGGGTATGCTAATTAATAGGAGGGAACTCCCTCCACTAAATAGTTATTGCTATCCAATCACGACACAAACACTAATGGTAAAATTGCTTGTCCGGCCTGTATGCAGGTTATTTGCATTATGATTCAATTGTGAGTAGGTAATGCATCTAGAATTGCTGCATGATGTATTCAAACACAGATCATCTCAACCAATAGATAATCAAACTGAATTTAAAAAACAATTAATATCTGTAGAAGGAAAAAAAAGTTCATGATATCAAATGCATTCAAAGAAATTGCACCTCTCAAAGATCCTGATGAAGACTTATTTTTTATTTATTTTTTAAGTCTACTGCCAGTAATTAAGAGTTTAGTTCCTATAAAGAAATTGGCTTTGCGGCATAAAATACACTTGGGGGTGCTGAATGAGGTTCCAGAAAAATAATTGTATTTGTAATTATAAAGAAATGTAATTACTGTAGTGCACGCAACTTGAAAATGTATGTATGTATAACACGTGTACCAACCACCCCCCACACTATGTTTTATAAAGTTTCTTTTTATTTCGCAACATGTCCCCGTTATTATGATTTATAAAGGTAAAGGCGCGTCTGCGATAAGATGCAGGTGAGAGGGCAGTAGGAGAAGGGCAGGACAGAGGCAATAGGAGGGCAGGAGAGAGGTCGTAGTAGGAGGGCAGGAGAGAAGGCAGGAGGGCAGTAGTAGGAGAGGTTATTTATCAAGGACACAATATTAAAAATCACAATTTTTTTATTGAGCTGTTCAGGATATGGGTACATACGTATATAGACTAAGGTAATACAAGCTAGCACCATTGTGTGTGGTTATCTTAATAAAAGAATGAGAGTTGATAAAAGACAGGTTACCAACGTAACAACTTAAAAATTAAGTACATGGCCCTACGCAATATTTTGCCATGGGATAGCTCCGTCACCATTAAAGTAATCCCTGAATGAGTCACGAATGGTTTTTGACATGTTCCCAGTTAAACTATTTGCCCGACTTCTCGCCAGCTGTGTACTGGGGATAGGCGCCACATCCAATGATGATACGTCACAAGTGCCTTCCAAATCTATTACACTATTATGTAATACAGTTACACATTTAACAATACACTTTGCGTTTGGCACAGAAGTTTCTATAGAGTTTTAAAGCAATCTCCATTTCGCTGTCATAATCCCAAAGGCGCACACCACACAGCGTCTCGCTCTGGAAAGTCTATAATTAAATATTTATTTCTCTTTTGTTTGTCCTTGCCGACTGTATGGCTTCATGAGGTATTCAAGCAACGGAGATGCCTCATCTGCTAAAAGTACATGAGGTAACTTTTGGGTATCGCGGCTCAATGGTAAATTTTTCTCCAAAGGCAAGGGCAATTTATTTTCTTCTATAAGACGATAAAGCGATGAGGCTCTAAAGACCCCACCATCGCTTTACTTTCCAAATGCTCCAATGTCAACGGCAATAAATTTACAATTTGCGTCTGCTACACCTTGCAAAACAATGGAATGGTAATGTTTATAATTGAAATTCATGGTGCCATAATTTTTGGGTTGCTTCATACGGATATGTTTTCCACCAATAAGCCAATGCAATTTGGAAAATTCCATTTGCTGTAAAATTCACTTGCCACCATACTCAAGCTTTCAACGCTTGGAAAAGGCATATGAACATCACTGAAAGTACAGTACATAGCAATGCATGTCTCGTAGACAATTCTTGCCACTGTAGTTTTTCCCATCCGAAATGAGAATTCCAAGCCACAAAACGGTGTTCTGGTAGAGAAAAATGTGTTGGAGAAAAGGGAAATAAAATATTTTCAATATTATATAAACACACCAATATAATATTTTGTATTATAAAATCGTACATGCAAGGATATACAAACATTTCGTTTTTGCACCCGGTGTGCAAGTGCCAGCCAGGCTACTAAGACCCGCCACTGCCAGAGTGCAAAGTACCACTGCCAGTTCCACAGCAACAACAGCAGCACACCCAGGATAGGAAGAGCACTGTGTGACAGCAGTAACGAGAGTGACCATAGTTTTTCCATGATAATGAAAAACAATCTTTTCTTAAATATCCAATAGGTTTTATATTAACTAATTTTGAAACAAAAATGATGTATGAATTAGACAAACAGTGAGTAATTAAGGGCCAGGGTATGTGCGAAAGTAAGTGAAACCCTGGTTTTATCAGCTAAATTAAAGAGGATAAATAGAATCAGGTGTTAAGATAATTAGGTAGATCTTCAGGAATGAGTTTGGGACCCCCACCCTATATAAATGTAGCCATGTAGACCCTGGGCTACAAATCCTCTACCTAACACATAAGCCCTGGTACTAGCGCAGGCAGTGTTAGGGTTAAATCTATGCCCTTGCTGCTGCAGTAGTAGACAACTCCCTTGAGTGACAGGGGGGGTGGGCCTAAGGCCTGGATACTGCCCTATCAGGGGCTCAGACCTAGGATCCTCCCGTGGGTACAAAAGTGGCTGCAGATCCAAATGTAGGCGAAGTGTGGAGCCAGGGCTCTGGTTCACCTTCCTTCCACTTCCCTCGGGGAGTGGGAACAGCTACCCCATATTCCACCTGGGGATATGGGATTCAGGGATTGACCTCTGTGGCCGCAAGCCCTGGGGGTTGAGTCCAGGGACCCAAGAAAGAACATCTATGCTGTGTATGCTGTAATTGCTGAATAAAGACCTGCTGTTTATTATACTCCCGTCTGAGGCTGCAGTTCTTCAGGGGGAGGGAAGAATGTTTTCCACAGGGGACAGAAGCTATCTATGATAGGCCCTGTGGGAATGGAGGCACTGTACCAAGAGAAAGAACTACCCAGCACTAAAAGCCTGTCCTGCTTATCCCCAAACACTGGCGGATGCTCAGGGCCTTCTTGTGAACCAACAGGTAGCACCAACACCAGGTAACAACAGTGAATCTCCCTTAGGGTAGGGGAACATGCGTTACAAAAAGATCAGAAAATGTGTGCAATTGGTCTTCACCATACAGGTGTGTGGAAACAAGTCATGCCACAAGCAAAAATAATCTTTTAGGACCTCAGAAAAGCAGTTATTGATGCTAATCAGTCTTGAAAGGGTTACAAAACCATTTCTAAGGATTTGGGGCTCCACCAATTCACTGTCAGACAGATAGTCTACAAATGGAGAAAGTTCAAGACCACATTAACTGCACCCAGGAGCGGTCATCCTACCAAAATATCTCCAAGTACAAACTGGCAAATCATCCAGGAAGTCACAAAGAACCCCAAAGTAACATCCAATTTTCTGCAGGCCACTCTCGTCTTGGCTTATGTGAGTGCTCATGACTCAACTGTCAGAAAAAGACTGAACAAGAATGGTGTTTATGGAAGGATAGCCAGGAGGAAACCACTGCTCTCTAAAAAGAATATTGCTGCCTGTCTCAAGTTAGTCAAAGCACACATAGATGATCCACAAGACTTCTGGAACAATATTCTCTGGGCAGACTAGTCAAAGGTAGAACTTTTTGGCCTCTATGAGAAACTTTATGTTTGGCGAAAACCAAACACTGCGTTTGAACAGAAGAACCTCATCCCAACCATCAAGCATGGTGGTGGGAGTGTGATGGTTCGGGGCTGCTCTACTGCCTCAGGACCTGGATGGCTTGCCATTATTGGCACAACCATGAAGTCTGCATTTTATCAGAAGATTTCAGAGGACAATGTCAGGTCATGAGCAGAAACTTAAGCGAAAGTGGGTCATGCAGAAAGACAATGATCTTAAACATACAAGCAGATCTACAAAACAATGCTTCTGAAGAGGATCTCTGTGTTTTAGAATGGCCTAGTCAAATTCTGGACCTAAACCCCATCGAAATGTTGTGGCAGGACATGAAGCAAGCTTTCCATGCAGGAAGACCTCAAATGTCACTGAGTCGAAGCAGTTCTGTAAGAAGGAATGGGATGAAATTCCTCAAAAACGATGTGAGAGACTGACCAGCAGTTACAGGAAACGCTTAGTTGAAGTCATCACAGGTCAAGGGGGCGCCACCAGGTACTCAATCTAAAGGTTCACATACTTTTTCACACATGGATATTGAATAGTTTATCATTTGTGTAATTTCTTTGATCAAGTTATTTTTTATCTATTATTAGAACTTAGATTAAAATCTAATAACATTTTAGGTTTGAAATATGTGAAAATCCTAAGGTGTTCACAAACTGTTTCTCACCACTGTATAGCTATATAACTATATGTGTATCTATATCTATATCTATCTATCTATCTATATATATATATATATATATATATATATATATATATGTAGAGGTATCAGTACCGTGTTAGCCGAGCTTCAATAATCAAAAAATAAATAGATGATACCGTTCTGTGGCTAACGAAATGCTTAGCTTCATTTGAGTGCGGTACAATCTATATATATATATATATATATATATATATATATATATATACCGTAAGCAGTCAAATGTAGCCAGTACCACTGGCCACTAAGGACAGCTTTTCTATCTGTCTTTCTGCTCGCTTACCTGATATAAAAGTTCTTAACATGCTTGGACCATATTTCCTTTACTTCCAAAATTGGAACCGGGTGGAGGTCCTCCAGAGCTGAACCGCACTACTTTCAGCTCTGTTCTCAAGATACTCACAGGCGAAAATACTGGTATTACTTCCTGGTTTTTATAGGGGATTTAAATGGCCCTCCAATAGGAAGCCAAAACCAAGGATGTTGCAGTTTCCTATTTACCCGAGATTTGGCAGACATTTTGATGTCCACAGATTGAAATTTAAACCCAGTAACTTCTCCGGTATGTATCTCGGGAACCGGGTGATCCCTGGAGCCGAAAATAGTGCTGTTGGCTCTGGGGGACATATGGTTACATCAAGAGAAATGGAGCCACCACTTCACTCAGCGGCGCTACTCAGACTAGATCAGGCACAAATGCAATATTGAGACGTACATACAGTACAACGCAATGTAAGAGAAATCCCACGTAGCCACACTCTATAATACAGTGGTATGCGGCCCTTCTATAACCCCTTCACTGAGGAACACTTTGCAAGAAGAAACTGGGACAAATCAATGCATGACTCACTGTTGGTGTGCGGGATCCTGGCGCTGTCAAAGAGCATCTTTGATAAAATGCGATCCCTCGCACGAAACTTGTCAGAGTGGACGTTTTTTGCTGTTTAATGTGCCAATAAATTTATAGTTTGCTAATCCAGAGGAGTCCCGGTCTGTTTCACTGACGTAGGCAGCTGCACCGCCTTCTTCTCTCCATTTGGACATATGGTTACCACCATGTAAAACAGACGAGGGCTAAAATAATTAAGGGTAGGAGGAACTGTTCTTTCAACTGTAGACCTCTCCATGAGCTTTGTGAAGATTGTAGGGCATCAGATTTAACAAGTAGTTTTACCCTCTTATTCCTCTGGCCCTACATATTGACTTGAGAATGTTCATGAACCCTTAACTTTCCTGACGTCTCAAACACTGCACCCATCTCTACTTTTTAGTAGCCTTTTTACTGCTAACAAAAGAGAAAAAATATCATTGCTCAACAATGAAAATGCCTATAATTTAGAGCAAAAAAAATTATGGAAATCTCCTTAATGAATAGACATAGGGTCAACTTGACTAAGCTGTGCTATGCTGTGTCCAGCGCTGGAAGACACTTGGACTAATATTTACTATGTATGGCTATTTTACATGACCCTTTCAAATGCTGAATGACACCTTACAGCCAATTGAATGGACCATAGAATGTCTTCAGTTGCTGGGTTCTTATGGATTAGCTCTGCTTATTATAGAGGGACCATACACTACCGACACGTTTAATCCGAGCACGGCTAGCACCGCAAGCCGGGGGATGCCCCGGCGTGCTAGCCGCACTCCTTCAGCGTGCCGCGCATCACCGATGCGCGGTCACGCGTCATCGGGTGCCTGCGCCCCCTGCACGCGCGTCCAGGGCTCCCCGAGGGAGCCCTGGTGTCCCGCGATGTGGGGGATGGCGGCAGGGGGTTCCGGGGGACCCGGCGGACCCGGCAGCGGGAGGGAGAGCGCCCCGATCGGAGGGCGCTCTTCCGCTGCTTCGGCGCGCGCCCGGCACCCTCCGGCGCGCGCCAGGTTACTGCTGCGGCCGAGAACGGGCAAATGCTCGAATAAACTCGGCCGCAGCAGTAAATGGCACATTCACATTAATTAGCCATAATGTATCTTCATGTGCTGGAAAGTGTCTTATAGAATAGCACCATTTAGTGCATTTGTAAACATTAGCCCTTCCAAAAATGAGATTGATGCAGTAATGTACAGTACCAGGATGGTGACGATTATGGCATTTTTACACATTGCATTTCTTCACACAACTTAACCAAGTAAATACAAATGTAGGATACATTTTAATTGAAGTTGTGTGGGCACATATTCCAAGCATATTGCATGAAGATTGCATTCTGTATTTTATTACTCCTGACTACAGGACCATCAATAATGTAATATTCCATTACCCTTAAACAGAGTAAATTTATGCTGGATCAGGACTGAGAGTTTCAATAAGGCAACAAAATATGTGCTACATGAATATGCATTCCATATTTGTTCCATTTCCAGAGATATTAACCTTTATCCAGAAGGACAGTGGCACCAAGGTGCATCAGGCTTTCCAGCATGGGATCCTTTATGTAACAATCACAGGGCCTCAACTCACCCCCAGATGACACAAATGAGCAAAAAACTGATAAAGTCCACATGAGCCACAAGAGTGCACTTTTGTGGGACTTGTGGAAAGCACATAGTAGTAGAGATGGGCAAATTAGTTAATGCGTGCGCATGTAGGTCAAGCCATTGCTAGTATGTCGGAGCAGGGCCCAGTTCTAGCCTAGCCAGGGAGTGAGATCAAGAAGTAGAAGGCTTCCGCTATTTGGAGTGGTCGTGGTCAGGCTCATTGCGCTCTGATGGTCCGTTGTAGTTGCGCCTCCTCCAGTACGTGATGATGAGTTCCTTTATCCTTTCAATTCTCACCTTTAAAGCAATTGGCTCAGCCCTAATTTAACTACTCTGGCCTACATTCAGTGACCTTGACCTTCACTGTTGGGGTCTGTCACTATACAGAATTATTTGAGTCATAATGACAAAGATGTGTACTGGCTACTGACACTGGTGACATCTTGGCCATTTTTAAATTGAGGTTGTGTTGTGGTGCATCCTCATATTTTTTTAATTATGGTGTTGCATGTCACACAATCACCTTCCTATTATTCTCATCTCCAATAAGAAAATCCTAGCATTCTATATGCTTTTGCTGCCTTCTACATGGCCTTTTCCTCTCACATGGTTTGGGCACTGGTTGGCTGTTTTTGCTGTTCTCCAGTGTTGCTGTTACTGAGGCTCCTCCGCTCTCTTTTTTAGCTTTTTTGTTAAATGTTTTCTTCATCTTTTTTTTTTAATTATAGAAAATAGTAAAAAAAAACAAAAAAAACAGAAAATATAAAAAAAACCTACAAAAACATTGTTAAAAAGCTAAAGAACAAAGGGGTAGATCCACAAAGCACCATTCATTTTTACCTAATAATGTGACGTTCACATCATTGAAAACAGATTCAATTTTTCTTATTAACGGGTATCTTCAAAGCTGATGATACGCAAAAATAACGTCCGTTAAAAAAGTACCAGCGCTATTAACGGACATTATCGTGTCTCAGAGACGCATTCTCTAATACAAAGGTGCCCAAACTAGGGGGGGGAGGGCGGGATTTTCTAGGGGGGAGGGGGCGCGGCGGTCACAGAGGCCCCGCGCTCTTCCCCAAGGCATTTAAATTAAATGTCGGGGGAGGTGTGAGGCCTCTAACCTCTCTTACCTGCTCTCAGCTGGCTCTTTGGCGACGCAGGGTATCAATGTGCATTCCAAATGTTAAGTGGGAGTCAAACCATAAGCCCAGGTATTTAAAACTAGTGACAGGGGTTAGGGTGGTGTTAGTGTTGTTCTAATATGGAGCTCAGTCGCTGGAAGCTTTAAGAATTTAGTCTTAGTCCCAAATACCATTGTTAGTCTTGTCAGTGTTTAAAAACAGTTTGTTTTGGGAAATCCAGTTTTCGAGTCTCAAAAAGTCAGACTGAAGTATGTGTTGAATGTTAGAGAGGCTATGGCTGTGTGCATATAGGATTGTGTCATCTGCATACTGCTGCGGCAGAGTTTATTCGAGCATTTGCCCGTTCTCGGCCGCAGCAGTTACCTGGCGCGCGCTGGAGGGTGCCGGGCACGCGCTGAAGCAGCGGAGGAGAGGCCCGCCGATTGCGGCTTCCCCCTCTCCTCTCCGGGTCCGCCGGGTCCCCCGGAACCCCCTGCCGCCGTCCCCCACATCGCGGGACACCAGGGCTCCCTCGGGGAGCCCTGGACGCGCGTGCAGGGGGTGCAGGCACCCGATGACGCGTGACCGCGCATCTGTGACGCGCGGCACGCCGAGGGGATGCCACTTGCAAGCCGGGAAATCTCCCGGCTTGCAGAACTGGCCACACTTCAATAAAGTGTGTCGCCAGTGTACATGTGTATTGAGGCTTCCTTACAAGCTGTGGGAAGATCATTAGTGAACACTGAGAAGAGTAGGGGCCCCAGAACAGAGCCTTGCGGGACACCACAGGTGATATCCAGGGGGTTGGAGTTAGAGCCTGAGATGGACACATGTTGGGATCTTCCTGATAGGTAGGACTGAAACCAGTTTAAAGCATGATTCCCTATTCCAAAGCTCTGGAGTTTGTTAAGCAGGATAGCATGATCAACTGTATCAAAAGCCTTTGCAAAATCTAGGAATACTGCATCAGTGAGTTGTCCCCGTTCCATTCCACACTGGATTACATTGCAAACTTTTAGCAGGGTAGTTACGGTGGAGTGTTTGGGATGAAAGCCAGATTGGAATTGGCTAGGGAAATTTGTCTTGGTGTAGTAGTCGCTTAATTGGGAGTGGACACATTTTTCCATGACTTTGGATAGAATTGGGAGAAGTGAGATTGGTCTGTAGTTTGAGACAGTGTTTTTGTCCCCACTTTTGAAGATTGGGACAACTCTGGCAGTTTTCCAGGTCTTAGGGATATGGCCTGCAGACAGGATAGAGTTGACTATGGAAGCAATTGGTTTGGCAATGGCTGGGGCACCAAGTCGTAGGAACCTAGATTGTAGCAAGTCAGGTCCGCATTGGCTGCTTAGTTTTAGTTTGAGGATCGCTTGTGTACTGATACTGGGCAAAATTGAAAATTGTGCGCAGTGTTGGGAAGGGGTGGGGCTATGTGGGCACTCCCAGGATGAGATTCAGGTTTGTGGTTTGGGCTGCGTTTCGCTAATAAGTTAGTGGCACACCCCACAAAGTAATCATTGAATGCATTTGCAATGTCAGTGGGGTTTGTCAGAGTAATATCCCCCTTAGTGATATTACTTGGTTGTTGATGGTTAGGAGGCTGGAATATATTGTTGATAACCTTCCAGAAGTTAGCTGGGTTTGATGTATTTTGGTGGAGATTGTCAGTGTAATATTGTGTTTGCGTGCCTTGTTTGCCTTGTGCACATGTTCCGCAGGCATCTGTAGTGATTGAGATCCTTGGTAGTGCCAGTTACTTTGTAGCTTTTCCACAAGGTATCCCTGAGCTGGTAGAGTGCAATAAGGTCAGTTGTAACCCATGGAAGGTGGGCCCCCGTACCCTTATTTTGCGTAGTGGAGCATGGGTATCGCAGAGTTTTAAGAACTCGGATTGGAAATAGTCGAGCGCAGAATCAGGGTCGGGAATTAAATCGATTCTGTGCCATGGGCAGTTGGTAAGGTCATCCAGAAACTGTTGTGGGTTAAAGTTTTTAAATGTTCTAGTGAGGAGAACTTTAGGGCTTGAATGGGGCGTTTTAATTTTCCTTACACAGTACACTATTGCATGGTCACTGAAAATGTCAGGAAGGATGCCAGAGGATTGGATTCTGCTGGGGTTTGAGGAGAGAAACCAGTCTAGCAAGGAATGGTTATGCGATTTCAGGTTTGTCGGTGTGGGTTGGGAAATGAGTTGTGATAGGTTAAGTGACTTGAGTTGTATCTGGATTTTATGGTTTTTAGGGTCAAGCCAGTTGAAGTTGAAATCCCCAAGAACTAGCAGCTAACTCTTCTCGTTCAGAGAGGAAATGGAGCCAAGAAACTGGGTGATATGAAAGTTTAAGGCATGTATTCAGAATGTACCTGGGTGTTTCCTGGGTCTTTTGGGGAATTGCCACTGGTTTTTGTTCGAATAAGAGTTGCCTCTACTGTATGTCCTGGGCACAGAGTTATAACGACAAATACATGGTTACAAATACATAGTTACATTAAGTGAACAGGGTTATACATTATAGACAAAACATTGCATGCACAGTTATATATTATATATTATAGGCATATGTAACAGTTACAGACCAGATAAAAATGAGAGGCAGCTTTACTTTTGAAAGAACATACAGTAGACTGGTGGCGGTAGTGAGAGTCTCCGGTAGACTGTTCCAGTTGTGGAGTGCATGGTAAAATATCCTGGGATGTACAGATATAATCCCATTAACGAGAGACCCAGAGGCTTTAGAAAAAGGGGCAGCATGATTGACGCCAAGGGGCATTGGAGAGAATAGGATGGTTTGTGTGGGATCAGTACATGGGTGGTGGGAGGAATTAAAAGGGGTCAGAAGTCTATATAAGAGTTGATCTGGGGGATGGATCTTCCTCTGGACTAGTGTAAAGCAGATGCAGCAGAAACTTAAGCATAGCGGATACTTGTTGCATAGCCCAGCGGAGGAGCAGCAGAGTGCGGATCGGTTCAGCAGCAGGAGATATCGGAGACAAGGCCTTGCTGACCAGTCTGGAGGGCCAAGAAGGAATGCAGAGAAAAGGCCTGGTTCCTGGAGGAGATATTGGGAATTGATTCAGTAGGTGCAGGGGCAGGTCGGACGGAGGCGGCAGGAGAGGTCAGAGGAGGAGTGGAGAGGCAGTGAGAGGACATTGTACACCAGGAAGTGGTGATGTGGCCTACATGATGCTTCAGGCAGTGGCTTGGAAGGTGAGAGGTGACCTTTGGGGGTTGGGGCTGGAGCAGAGGTAGGGATGTAGGCGATCCTGCCCCCACAGAGAGTCTGAGCAAGGTTACTTTGAGGATGGTGATTGAAAGGGGGACTCTGGTGTTGGGGGTAGTGGGGCCTTAAAAAGGCATGCTGCCTGAAGAGGGAATACGGGGAGGGTGGCATCAACCAGAGGTTCCTTGAGATGTTTCCATTGCTGGTGCAGGTGGTGCCGTGTGGTGAGGATTTAGCTAATTGGGAGGAGATTTTGAGATATGACAACATTGGGGTGGTTACAGAAGTTAATGGGATTTCTGCATCTTCCCTTAGGCCCAGGCCATGGTTAGTGCTTGCTTGCTCTCGCTTGCTCTCGCTTGCTGCTTGCCACTGAGCCCCTACAGCCGCAATTAAAGCGGCTTTAGTAGGGGCTCGCGCATGACTTCCCTTGCTTGCTGAGGCGCGCTTGAACAGAGCCGACAGTGAAATTTTAAATTCACGCGCTGACTCCACTCACTTGATGCCTCAGCAACCAATGGAAGGAGAGCAGGGAAATGTGAATGTGGTACTTATTGTCTGGCGCAAGCGGAGTGAGTGAGTGAGTGAGTGAGAGTGTGTGTGTGTGTTGATGTGCGTGTGTGTGTTGATGTGTGGTGCTGTCAGCCTGCGGGAGATGGAGGGAGCTTGCGCTGCCGGGGGGGGGGGTGGGAAGCCGGAGTGATGTGCCTCAATCTGCTATTTCCTGTGGCTGTCAAGCGGGATGAGAGGAGGGGGCTCTTGCGCTGATGGGGGGGGGGGGAGCCGGGTGTGAGTGTCCCCATCTGCCCCGATTCCTTGTGGCTATCAGCGCCTGGACGAAGATGGACGGGGCTTGCGCGCCGGGTGGGGAGCGGGTGGCGTGATGTCCTCCATCTGCACCGATCCTGTGGCGTCAGCGCTGCGGGAAGATGAGGGGGCTTTCGCTGCGGGGGGCGAGGAGGGGAGCGGGTGATGTGCCCCCTATGGCCCCCGTGTGTCTGTGTGTTTGTGCAGTATGTTTGTTGTGTGCATGTATTGGTGGTTTGTGTGGTGTGATGGTTATGTTCTGTGTGTGTGTGTGTGTGTGTGTGCATGTGTGTGTGTGTGTGTGCATGTGCATGCATGTGTGTGTGTGTGTGTGTATGTATGTATGTGGTTAATGTTGTGTGTTTGTGTATGTATGTGTTGTGTGTGCGTATGTGTGAGTTGTGTACACACACACACACACACACACACACACACACACACACACACACACATATATACACACACACCCACACATATACACACACACACACAGGTTCCCCAGTGACACACAAACACACAGACCACTTCAAAGTGACACACACACACAGTGATACCCGCCTCCCAAGCGCTTGCTGTCTCCTCTGCCAGGACAGCAAAAAGCTCCTGGTACTTCTGCGACACACTTTATTCGAGCAAATACCCAGTATGTACCTGGCAGATACCTGGAATGCGCCGCTCCTCACCTCAGACAAGCCCCGTTGCGTTTGCCTTCCCAGCCATGGTTCATGCCTTGCTGACGGGCGGCTGATCTGTTAAATGATAATGATTAGGATTTAATAGGCTGCAATGCTTCGCGTGTCTACCAGATGGCATCAATTCATGAATTGTAATGCAGTATATATATATATATACTGTGCAGTATTGCAGCCAGCGGGAATAAAATGCTTCAATCCCTGCCTGGAAAATAACGCAATGCACTCGGGCAGAAAACAGTCACAAACCTCAATACACCCGAGTATACCCGAATTCGTGGGACTAGCCGAGCTCGAATAAAGTGTGTCGCCAGTGTAGAGCGAGCGGCAGCAAGCAATAGCGAGCAGCAGCACCTAAGCGCTTACTATGTCGGAGGCCTTACTGTGGTAAGGTTGCTCCACACTGTGGTATTGCAGCATTTGAATTTTCCAATAAAACGGTCAAAGACTGACCGTCAGGGAAAAGGGAAATGGCTTACACTGAGCTTGGTGGGAGCTCCATTTGCCTGGTAAGGGTGTTGGGTGCTTATTTGGCGTTAAACCCAAGGCTGGAGACTTCTTGCTACTCCTTGAAAACAATTCTGTGCTGTCACATTTCCAATTTGAGAAGG
>WSYH01010442.1:0-23227 GCA_036426205.1 Ascaphus truei | reverse complement strand
ATTGTAAAAGTGCCCTATACCAGTGTCTCCGTAGCATTTTATTTCACCTCAATTTTGTATGTTACTCAAGTCTACTGTACAGAAAAGTCTAACATTATAGAAAGTACCAGTTTTTTTATTAAATTAATTAAAGCTCTACAACTTTCAAAAGTAAAGGTTTAAAGTATTTAGGTAAATTTATTAATTAGCATTCTAATAAACATAAATATAATCATGCCCCCTCTGCGCACGATTTGTCAGGTAGTTATCAATGTTCTTCTGAATGTACTAAGCAATCTTTTTCACAGTTTTGAAAACGCCTAAGCTTAATATATCAATGGACAGATCACTGGCTTTGAAAAATGTCAGTCTTTTATTACAATAAGATCACAGGCTGAAAATGAAGATTATCTTATTTCAACTTAACTAGTCTAGATAACCAAAGGGCGTTGTGCTTAGGTTGATTCCATACTCGCTAGTGTTACAGTGCTGTGAGACTTCAGTTAATTATTTTGTAGTTTACGAGCTTGCCTTTATCGCTCACACCAATTGTTTCCACATTTCCCTACACCTTCCCTTCTGTTCTCCAATTCCCATATTCGCCACACCCGCCATCGGATTCTAAACACGCCAAAATGCTTCATCCTTCCAGCAATATATGCATAACTTCATGCAGATCAAATTGGACCCTTTGTCATTTGCACCAAATTTCAACAAGTTCCCAGTATGAAGATTTAGACATTTTATTTGTTTTTCAAGAAAAGCTTTAAATCCTAGAGCTCCAAGTTTGTTCATTTAGTCACTAATAGATTTTTGAGCTTGGGAATACTGGTTTTTTTAAATTTTTATATGTATTACATTGATAGTGGAAAAAATTAATGTTATTTAATTTGTTTTGCGTAATCATTTTTACAGACTGTTTAGCAATACTGTTTTTTTTTTTTTTTAACAGCTACAAGTATCTTATTTTTGGCGGTTTACGTTTTGGCATGTTATTTTGCCAATTTTGACAATTTTATGATTATACTGTATTTTTCTGCACACTGAAGGCGTGACCTTATTGTATAAAGTCACAAAACTTTTTTCCCCCAGCACCGAATAGATCAGAAGAAGCAAAAAAAAAGTGGTATGAACCTGCACTGGAAAGAAGCCAAAACAGATGTGCTTTAACCTGCCGAAAAGCAACATTGTCCTTAATGTGAGATATACCCCCACTAACCCAAAACCTGCTGCACAAAAGTAATTTATGTATCTATTTACTATGTTTGTGTTAAGTTAATTTTATTTGTAGCGCTCGTTCCCCACCATCTGGGAGACCTGTGTGGACCTATGGGTGTATGGGTTATGCCCTGCAGATACATCGCATGCCCCGGTGCCAGGGAGAGCTGAGCTCTGACTACTGGGAAAACGGGGTGGAACATCTGGAGTGGCAACTTGGTAGCGCATCTAAACCTGTATGGGATTCAGTGTGTGGCCACCCAAGTTACAGGAGAAAACTAAAAGATACACACTTGGTAAAGCAGAACATTGTTTTACTGATAGTAGCCTTAATGTTAGCTATCCACCGCACCCCCCCGCCCTTAACTACCTCCAATATCACCCCTCCAAGGATGAACAGAAAAGTAGACCTACGGACTGAAGCACCATACCACCCGTTTCTACAAGAGCCCCGTCACCACGCACACCCAATGCACAGCCCGCAATGACAACGTACCCCCATACTGAAGCGCCTGTTTTTGCCCCCTCTCGGCCGGGGAGAACAAACGAACGCCGTTTGCAAACAGAGACTTACCCAAGCCGACCCCGTAGAGACCCTAATAGCGAACGTGGTAACAGCCAGCCTCATATAAGTTATTTGTCCACGGTGATCTTAGGGCCTGGCTAGAGGGTCACAGACTCCGGAGCAGAGAAGAGATATAGCAATGAAGAGTCCGACGGCCAGTTGGAACAATGCGGAAGACTTAGCCATGAGTGCGTGGTGTGAGTATCTCGCCTGGACATGTTGCACTGAATTTGATGAGAGCTCATCGGTGAAGGATCTGAGTCCATACCACCTAATGGACAGGGATGCAGCCCATCCGTCTTGGATCATGCACTCTGAAGTTACTAGGGGCGAGCATGTCCCTATCTTCCCTGATTATGGGCCCTTTCCTGTGAAGCAAGCACAAAGCTGAGGGGAGTGTGCGGGGACTAGATGGGGAATAACGGCGTAAATTTTTCTGACCTAGTGCAGTTGCCACAGATCCTGCGCCATACAACCTACCCCTCCTTGGAATACAAAGACACTGGGCGGCAACGCGGCCAAGTGGATATGAGTCCGAGGAAGAGAAACTTGAAAACCTTATGCATAAGGGCGGACAGCCTGATGAAGCGTATCGGCACAAACCGTTGTGGATAGCGAGAAATGTCTGTAAGTACGCGTTTGCGGGGACTTCCTATGACTAAATCGCAGATAGATAACTCGACCTTCTCGCAAGAGAAGCATGCGATGTGCGCTGCTACCCAGAAACACGCCCATTCGCCCTTCTACGAGCGCAACAGACAACCGCGAATCAGAGTCGGCAGCACAGAATCAAGAGGGACCCACGCCCCCCCTGTTCCGCCCGCTGCCTCTCCCCTCTCCCTACCGAACTCGGACCTCCGCTAGCCGTATCGCATAAACCCGTCATGTGTAACGACGCAGAGAGTGAGGGAAGGGTTTCTGGGTACGGGGGGAACCGATGGCTATATTTATACAAAAAAATCTTTTTGTTTAAAAACAATAAAATTGTGACTACTATTCTATAACAATGTTTGAATGGACGACATCAGAATCTGAAAAGTGTTCAATGCAAATAAGATTTTTCTAAGTCCACTGAAAGATGAGCAGACATAGCTCAAGATCTTAGTATGTAGAGCGTCCGTGTCTACATTGAGTTTGTTGGTGTTAACTCGTTAAAATCCTTATTGGGATACATTTTTTTACACAACAACTAAAACTGGAGACATCCTTATCTGCCAAAGATCATGAATGCAATAGAGGAAAATAGACGTAATCCATACAATTAGTGTGATTATTGTATTGGAATAAAGGGGTTGGTCGTGACCAAGTATGTTTCTGCAGATTGAGTTTAATAAATGTTCACAAGATAGTTTTCAGTAAGTAGAAAATATACCTCTCATACAAGGTATACATTGTAATCTGGACCAAGACCAGCAGCAACTGAAGATCTAGAGTGTGTCCCTGAGGAAATTTGTCCATTTGTTGGAATTAACAACCCATCTAGTTAATTACAGAAATCTTCTACCGATAAGTGATACTTGGCAGTCACGGCCATAAGCAATGTAGCACTCTCTTACACTGCCCAATGCACAGTCACTAGAAGGGGTCAGAAGAGAAATACATTATAAATTATGGAAAGACACACCAGCTGAAGTAGGCTAGTATGCCATGATCACGCGCAAGAGTGGAGGGGTGATGAGAAATTTTAGACTTACAGGAAAGAAGGATAACTTCTCAGAGACGAGCATGTCTCGTCCAAGACGTCCGCGTGTTGCAAATGTACCAATTTTATGGGTACGAAATAGGATAAATCCAGATCTTGAGCAGAGTTTTCATTGTAAAATCTCTAACAATACGACAAAAATGGATATTCTTATCAAGATGTACATTTCTTTATTCTAGAGTATCATATAAAGATGGTCGGGAATTTCCTGATGTTATAACTTACGAGCACACCTGACCAGTAAAGAATATCCCTTCTACTACCATGTACGCCCCCCTAATCCCTCTCTAGCCCTCTGACTCGGCCTTCGTGGAGGAACACCCCCTCGCATAGAGACCGGTAAGGAGTAAAGAAACGAGAGACCGCACGACGTAAAGATGGAACCTGTGAATGTGCTATTAAAATCGCCTGATAAGAGTTTAAAATACTTACTAGGTTTTGCCAGTGAATGTCCTCCGGTCGACTGGCAAGGCCTGGGAACCTTGGAGATCACTCAATGCTAGTTGAAATAGACTCAGCCATTAAGGCCTCCGAGGCTTATGACCGTGCAATATTCTGAGGACGTCTGCAACTACAGTACAAAGCGCGTTTGGACCATGTGTGCCCTAACCCCTGCTTACATACCCGCCCCCCGCGACTTTGCGAGAATGGCAAGAACTTAGAGGCAGAAGGGGGGGATCGTTAGCATATGGTCAGAATGCTACGCACTACGTATGATCCCTGACCTGACGAACTTCCGAATTTCTTCCGGTATCGTACCTGCTTTCGAATCTCCACCATCCTAGTCGCTCAGCTTTGCACAGGTCGGCCATGTTGCCTTGAAGTTCTAATCTAATGCACCTTGCTAATCCCTGTTTTTGCCACGGCGAACGATGGCCGAGGGAGGGAAAAGAGTATCATTAGAGACAAAGCCTAAAACATTCAAAAATCCCATGTTAAGCATGCCTTCATTAACACCCATCCTTTGGGAGCACCTTCAGACACATAGGGGCCATGCAGAAATGCTCCGAAAGTCAATTATACTGCAGCTTTTCGTCAAAAAGCCTACTGATTCGAAGCCTCTGATATTTGTCGATACTAGAATTTTGGGGTAAAAAGTTTGCCAAGGAAAACAAAACATCACCAAACGCGCAGCGATTAAGACCACTTTTCGGCACAGTCATAGAAACCGCTCAATTTCTGTAGCCCCGATCAGTATTATGAGTCTGTGAGCGCGTGTTCCGGAATTGGATTTCTTCCGAATCAGCCCGCTAGAAAAATATTGGAACAGGTGGGGAGAACGCTGAGAAGCGGTGCAGTGCACGAGAGGAAGGTGGTAACCACACCGGGCAGAGCTGGGCTTGGTTTGAGGTTATATTTTGTATTATACACGGTGTTCTCGGAATTAGTGGTTTATTTGTATTATACTTAGAATGAAGTTGTCGGTTTGAGCACCCTAATTTATTGGTCTTAAGGATGATTGGGGTCACTGACCCAGAGTACTGCAACACAACGGCCTTCGCACTCTAGTGGGGGGTCCCGAGTGGATGTACCACACTTAGTAGTGTCTTGTATGGTGTATGGTCCAAGATCAACCATTGATGCAGGAGACAGCGTGTTCAATTGTCTACGCTATGTATTACGGGCCTTGTCACCTTAGCTCCATAAAAAACTGAAGGAGTATGCCCATAGAAATGGCCGCTGGCGCCCTGCAAAGATCTCCCTACTGTCCATGAACGTCTTTGCGGGTGTTCGCCGCAGCAACAAACTTACAGGGAGTTGGAGGACCTAGGGAAATTGGCCTAAGTAGCACGGAATAACCCCTCAAGCTTACGGGATTAGTACCCAAGCTGAATACCTGACACCGTCGGCTTCGACGTCGAATATCTATTACAGAGTGCACAGACCACATTGGAAGTAGACATGACCAGCCCTAAGCATTGGGGATTGTAGTCCCCACACTCCAGCACCTTCCCGCCGCGGTATCTGCGCATGGGCGCTCTGATGAGGACGTTCGATGAAGGTGAGCTTGTACTTGCTCATGCGGATATCAATCACCTAATAGACCACTAACGAACAACTGTTTTCTGCACTGATACGCTTTGCATTTACTCTCCACTGTTTTATTATAGTTGTGTTTGTTATAATACATCCAAAATACCCGTATATTCAACGCATAATAAAAGTTTAAGTGTTTATATACCACGTAGGGTTGTCTCTAAGGCAGCATAAGGGGATTCTTTTTCTTATCGCACACAACACATATCATTTTCAGCATGTTGAGCACCACCCCACATGTCAGTTATGGGATTTATTATACATATATCAAAACTCTCTTGGGACGTGGAGCAAAGTTAAACTCCACGTCCCTCAAAGCGCATTGTGTATGCCTTTAGTCTGGTTGTATAAATACCCATTATACAGTTGACCTTTGCGATATAGATACAACAGCTTTTATCTCTGCTATATTATAGGAGAACATTTGCAGACATAGAGATAACCGTGTGGATGTTGATTATGAGCAGCCAAAGTACTAACTAACTCGCTGTGTGGTATTAATCTTAACCAGAACTGGAGAGCTAACATCCATAGCGCACTTATGGTTGATATAACACATGGTATGTCTTGGTGACAGACTGGTTTTTTATCCCACACCCACCTTATTAGAATCAATAAGATCTATTACAACAGGAATTTAATGCTCTGTGATTGGATATATCTATCAGTGTATGTGTCTGGCTTTGTATGATGTTAATCATGGCTGGATAAAATGATATCTACTAGGTAAGCGCCTTAATCTTAATATCAGTTAACCACTGTGTGTTTGGTAACATATAATAATATCGCGTGCTCTACGGATATATTACTGTGAGCGAGAGCCATTAAATATTGAATGGTTCTGATACGAGCACTATAGATACCTATACATCTGGGCTAAGGGTACACCCGTCGAACAAGTCTTCTCCACTGAGGGATTTTAATACAGTGTGAATAATCACATCCACTAAGCGACGATATTTGTGTGAAAATAAACTTTATTGTTTTTATGTTATCAAGTGGTATAGAGAGGATTATTATAATTTTATAAAATGACATTCTCTGTGGAATAAGTAAAATTCTCTGAGATAATGTATCTCTAATATCACTCTAGTACTAGAGTGCCAAATATGGGATCTTGAGTGAGATTTTTATCCCACTATCTAGTTTAAACATTAATTATTTGTCCCTTGCACCAAGTATCATTATATCATAATTTGAAAGGGATGAGCAGTCTACATTCAGTTTGAACGGTATTAGTCCCAAGTATGAATGTTTAGGTACGCCTACGGGTGGGGGTATGGGAGGGGTTAACGACCTTCATTAACCTGTTGTATAACCATAAGGTAATGAAGGGTATAAGGCCACCCACCGCAAGGCCTAAACACACACCAATGGCACCAATACCACCTTGCCCACCCGCTACCCACAATAAGCATGGCAAATTGTGGTTTAACCCTCCTTTGCTTAAAGTTTAGCGCTAAGGTTAATGATAGTTGCCTGTAAATACAGTTTCATGCATTGATTCATGCGAAGGTCTCCAGTGGTGATGTAATGGATATCAGCAATCCGAATTCCCGGCATCTATTGCCAGTCTCGCGCTTTTCTCTGGCAGTTTCTCCCCACCTTCTTGCCAACTTTTCTCAGTGCAGGGCACAGGAAGGAAGAAATCTCAATTCGAGCGACGGTGGATCAGAATTCATAGGCTAATCGGGGATACATAGAATTGCGGCGAGTTTGGAGAGAAACTGCCGATTAAGATGAGTATAGCCGCCGTCCGTAATGAATTTATTTTTGGAATTTTTTTGTTGGCGAAATTTTCTAGGTATCGTCAAATATCGGAGTTACAGAATAGCAGTGGCTTTTTTGACGAAAAGCTGTAGATAACGGACCTGATCGAACCTCTTCTGGCATAGGCCTCATCATCTTTGTTGTCCACAATGACCTATTGGGGTTGCAGCAGGATCACACCAAGACACGAGAGAAAATAAGAATGTAGCTACATTATACATTTACTGTACTTGCACATAAATACGACATCCGGGAGAGTACTGCATTCTTCATTCGCACTTGGATTCACTTAATCCTCATTGGCCCCTGAATGCAGAATTGTCTGGTCAATGTTGGTCGTTTGGAAAGGTCTAGTCAAGGCCCACTGTTTAGAAAGAGTCTTGGCTCTGAAGAAATTTTCCTCTGAAGGTCCAACTGGATTTGTCCATCGTTTTGAAAAGAGACAATATCTCTGCAACACATGTCAGTAAACAACTTCTAAAATGACAAATAGGTTGCTGACATGCCATATATGGCGCAAAAAATTATCAATTGCTCAGGGGAGTGTATACTTTTGTCCATTGAAATCAGTGTATTATGTGCTTTGAGTGGTCTTTGGACCCCCCAACGTTATATTTGCTTAAGGTTGCTATCCTTCGATTCAACCATGAAATTCTCATCACTTGTCCGAGCGGAGTGCAGAGCCACAGACTCCTGACCTAAACGTACCCCTCATCCCTGTCCCAGCTCCGAACTGCGTTGATCCGTACTGGCGCGCCCAAAAGCATCCTTCCTTTGATGCGCAGGAATTAGCGCCAGCCCTATGGGCTCTTGCTTGGGCACTGATGGCCTCCCCGCTGGCATTGTGGGGGTGTAGATCCCCCACATATGCCATCATTATCTAGGCCAGGCCGCAACGGGGACCTATACTGCACATGTAAATCACTGCAGCAACGCGCGGCAAATCGCAACATGGCGGCGCCATGCAAGACGAGCTGCAGGAAAGCACTATGCCGAGCACATGTCGCCGTGACTCACAAGACCACCAGCACCTGCGCGGCCGACCAACATCCCAACACCCGCGCCGTAGTAGCGCGGGTGAGGGGTATACTAAAGGAAGCCTGATCTTTTATATGACACTATACGGGTGTGAAAAGAAAAGTACACACTCGCTTGAATTCTATGGGTTTTACATACAGTATCAGGACATAATAACATCATCTGTTCCTTAGCAGCGCTAAAAATGAGGTAAATACAACCTCAGATGAACAACAAACGCATGACATTATTACACCTACACCGTGTGTCAGATTTATTTATAAAAATAAAAAGCTATTGTGAAAAAACTAAGATAACCCTTACTGCTTCATAGGATTAGATGCTAAGTAGCAGGACAGGTGCTGCAAATCAAATGCCTTTATTAATGAGCATCAGCGCCGGTGTGACCCCTCTATAAAAAGCTAACGTTTTAGCAGTTTGCTGGTCTGGAGGCATCTGGAGCATGGGACGTTCGAAAGGCATTGGGATGGCGTTGCCACATTAAATAAATGCCCATTGTTAATCAGTTTTTTTTGTCCTAGGGTTCTTCCTGTCAGTGTTGCTGGTGCGCTTTTGGGCTCCCATTTTCCATGTTTACAATGCAAGGAGGGAAAGACATAGCAATGATTCTTAGAGAAGCATTTTGCTGCCCCCAACTCTGGGAAGGGTATTAGGCCAGTTTCCAAACAATTTAAAGTCCATCACATTCTACAGTGAGAAAGAGCTATTCAAAACGTGGGGAAACATCAAGACATGGGCCAATCTTCAGGATTGGAGTCAGCCAAATCACCCAAGTCAGACCAGGCAATGCTCAGAGAAATTGCAAAAAAACCAAGAGTTACATCTCACTCTACACGCGCCTCAGGTATAGCATGTTATGTTAAAGTTCATACAGTACAATTGAAACAATCGACAAAGTATGGTTGTTGGAAGGGTTGCAGGAGAAAGAACCTCTTTCTCTAAAAAAGAACATGGCAGCAAGGCTTAGGTTTGCCAAAGTTGCATTGAACAAACCATCAAGACTTCTGGAAATAATGTCCTTTGACAGACGGGGACAAAGTGGAGATTGTTGGGATAATGCACAGCGCCAGGTTTGGCGAAAACCAACAAACAGCATATCAGCACAACCACGCTCATACCAACTGTCTATGACAGTGGGTGGAGGCGGGTGTGGTGATGATTTGGGCTTGTTTGCGCCACAGGACCTGGACCTTGCAGTCATTGAGTCGACATGCGCTTTATACCAAAAGTATTTAGAGGCAAATGTGAGGCATCTGTCCGACCAAGCTTACGCTTGGCCGAATTGGGTCGTGACAGGGACAATGATCCCAAGCATACAGCAAATCAACATACAGAGAGGGCTTGCTGAAAAAGAAAATAAAATAAAAGTGTTGCAAGGTCCAGCAAAGTCCCAGACTACAACCCGAATTGAAATGCTGTGGCGGGACCTAAAAGAGCTGTGCATAACAAAATGCCCACAAATCTCAATGAAACTGAAGCAATGGTTGTAAGACGAGTGGGCCACAAATTCCTCCACAACGACGTGTGAGACTGCCCATTGATAAGTCATACAGTAAAACGATTACTTTAAGTGATTGCTGCTAAAGGTGGTTGCTACAAGTATTTTAATCATAAGGTATAACGTGGAGATAGTTTCACACATGGTCTTCTCCATGTTGGGCTATATATGTCGGTTGTTCATATCAGGTTGTATTACCTAATATTCAAGACTGCTAGGAACAGGGTTGATTTTATTATGTCCTGATATGTAAACCCATAGAATTAGAGGGTTACTTTTTTTCACACACTGATGTTTATATCTATAGATATATATATATATATATATATAATATAATAAATAACGAATAGACAAGTAACCATTTCTGTGGCTAATGAAAGCGTTTATTTTGTGCGAGCATTTCGAATACAATGATGCGGTGTTGTTCTGTTGTTGTTCAATGGATAAAACAAGAAAGCGTTTTACTTTTAAAAAACAGTGCATCTTGGATGTAATCCTTTCCACTGTCAGCAGAAGCGATTAGACTTACGGTTGGTAAATGGTCCTGATAGTTAGTGAGGTGTATGAGTGTGTGTTGTGTGGTAAACTATCAGGCCCAAAAGTGCGCGGGGCTTTCAAAAAGTGATCTTGCACGAGGTAGCAGAAGCACGGTTCAGAAGAAGTCTGCCGGAACATGATATTAGTCAACTTGTTGGTGGCCAATCTTACAGGAAAAAGTAGCGGTACTCCGGTGTTGGATTCAAGCAAATTTTAGTAACAGGGACGCTTTGTGTGACCAAGTTCTGATCAACAGAAAAACTTTATGTGCGCAGCCTTTATTTTAAACTTCTCGGGGGCGTAGCGGATGCGATATCTGACATTCCAACCGCAATGAAATTGGGGCAAACCGCGCATTGCCGCAATTCGCAGCCGCCCAGCACCCTCGGTCTGATAGTGGTGATCTGTATAAGTATAATGGTGTGGATTAATGGGGGTATTATTCTGTAGGACTTGTCGGTGGCAGATATCAGAATTGTAATGAATTCTGAAGTGTGACTACGTAGATTATTACTTGCAGGTGTTTAAAAAAAACCACAGAGGTCCATGTGAATTCAACGTGGTGTGAGAGAAGTTACTGTATCAATTTAGGCTTGTTGCATGAATAAAAAACTCAAATGCCACAGTGTCTTGTTTACATATCCAGTACTGTTTTTCTACTGTTATAATGAGTACACCGCCAAGTACGTTGCAAAAAAAACCCCGACATAAGTCACGCTATTGTTACTGGTTCCGCAATTAATGCGCAGCAAGAGTGATAAAAGGCCAAAGTTGGTCAAATTGTAGTCAAATTTTTCTCAAAATTATGGACTTACAAATTTTCACGAGATGCTAATGTGTGGAAGGTTGCAAATAAGGAGTAAAGTAAGATAGATCCGTGTTTTTTCATATTTGCTCCTGCACAAGGAGGTTAGAGGAGTGTATTGTGGTGTGGTTGCCAGATTTTCCAGTATCTTTGATGTGAGCTTCAGAAAGGCAAAAAGGTAATGGTTAAAACAACTAAGATTCGCCAGTCCCAGGCCAGGCTAATGGAACGCAACTGCACCACCCAGCGAAGCTCCAGCACACCGGCTGTACACAACGAAAGTTTGAACGTCAGGAAACCGGGTGGAACGGCAAACCATGCTATCTGTCCCGCCGGATACCTGCAGCGCTGAGCAAAGATTTCACATACAGTACATCAAGTTGCTTGTACAAGAAGATTTCGAGCTTCATGAGCTCTCAATACAGGTTGTGATAGCAGTGCTCGACTTGTACCATGTCACTACTTGTATAACACGAATATCTGTACTTGGCAGTAGTCGGCACCCACCCCGATTGGCAAGTCTTACGATAGGAAGGTAAATGACAGTACGTATAAAGTAAATTTACAACGGTAAACTGCATAGGATTACAATACTAAGTAACGAATAACAATACACAGTCTGTGCTTATGAAATGCGCTTTATTGTGTGCGAGCATTCGCATACACTGCTGTCGGCTGTGCAATGGATAAACAAGAAGCGTGTTTTACTTAAAAACAGTGCGATCTGGAATGTCTATCCTTTCCCATGTGCAGATGCGATTATTTATGACTTACGTTGTTAAATGTCCCCTGAATGTTAGTGATTGTATGACGTGTAGCTGGGGGTGTGTCAACTATCCTGAGCGCCATAAAGGGCGGACCCGGCGTTTTGCAAAAGGATCTGCCGAGTAGCAGAGCACCGGCTTCAGAAAGTCTTAGGCCGGAAAATCTTCTTAGTGCCAAACTTTTTGTGGGCACTTACAGAAACAAATGTAGCGGCACGCGTGTTTGGATTCATAAGACAATTTTAGTTACACGGACGTTAGGTGCCAAGCTTCTGAATCAAAGAAAAACTCTCTATGCTGCGCCAAGCGTATTTATTTTAAAATTCTCGGGGCGCGTTAGCGGTGCAATTCTTCTGACTTCCACGCGACAAATAAAATTCGGGCACACCCGCATTCAGCGATTCGCGCCGCCAGCACCCTCAGATGATCCGTGTGATCTGTTTAATTTATTGGCGGATTTTTTTAATGGTTTGTATGGGGTCCCTTCTTAGGCCGGTATCTGTCAGGCTGGCAGATTTCAGGAATGTATATGATTAATGCTACAGAATGTATCTACTGCAGTGTTTATAAAAAAACCACAGTAGGTCATTGTGATGATTCACCGCGGTATGAAGAAGTTACGGTATCAATTAGGCGTTCTATAAATAAAAACTCAATGACACAGTGTGCTTTTTTACATTACAGTACTTTTTTCTACCTGTCTGAAATGAGTACACAGGCCACAGTACGTGTTGCAAAAAACCCCGACATAACGTTACGCTGATTTATATGGTCGGCCATAAATTGCAGCAGATGATAGTAAAATGGCCACAGTGTCAAATTTATCAATATTTGATTTCAAATTAGGATTACAAATTTTCAGAGAGTTGCATCATGTGTGGAAGCGGTTGCAATTAAGGATAAAGAAGTATCGATCCGTTGTTTTTCATATGTCTCTGCACACGCAGAGAGGAGTTTATTGGCTGTGTGGTTGCAGATTTTCGACAGTATCGTTGATCATGGAGCTTCAAAAGCAAAAGGTCATGGTGAAAACCAACTAAGATTCGTCAGTCCAGGCACAGCAAAAATGGAAACTGCACCAGCGCCAAGCTCCAGCACCGCGGCTTACAATAACAGTTGACGTCAGTGAAAACGTGGACCGGCACCTTGCTATCTGTCCCCGCCAGGATACCGCAGCGCTGAGCGATTTAATACAGATACCATCAAGCTTGGCATGTACCAAGAAGATTGTCGAGGATTCATTGAGCTCTCAACTAAAGTGTTAGCAGGATCGCTAGTCACTGTCAACTACTTGTATTAACAAGAATGGTACATGCAGTTAGCTAGGCACCACACGATGTGGCCAAAGTCGTTATAATGAGGTTAATACGTACTGTATAACAGTAGTTTTAACACAGTAACTGCATGGAATACATACGTAACCGTATTACAGTACTGTACAATGTATTAAGGTATTTACCAGATACAGAACTACGCTGCAGGTTCAAGCTGACCGTATTTTATCTTTTTTTAAATATCAATACATTATGCCACAGAAAAAGTATTTTTTGAGTACTGCAGACGAGGTCACATATCTGGTAATCCAATCTGCTCTTGGCTTATGGTATTTAGTCTATATTTTTAGTCACAATTCGAGAAAGAAAGTAGTCCGCACGTTCCTTGGACTCTGAGCGCTTCTACAGTAGATATAACAATGGTGGACACGTGGGACAGCGTACGGTGTTACTGTACGTATGGTCTAGGAACCATTGTTGAAAACGCATATGCGTGTCATCACATTATGGCCATGGGTAGTGTGAAAAGAGAAACCACCACCCCCCCCCCCCCCCCCCCCGAGCCATTCATGAAAATTCTTGAGGCTGATAAGCTCTAGAACTTGTGGTTGGTTTACTAACTACTCCGCACACACTTCAACAAGGAGTAGCGTTACCACCCCCCCAACCCACCTCGCATGCAAAGTCTTACAACAGAGACAACGGTATGCAAACCACTTATCAACACCACCCCCCCCCCCCCCCGGCCATTTCATGAAAATTCTGTGAGCCTTCTTGAGGGACGGGACTGATTTTATGGATGCGATGGAATTAAAAGCACAGGATGTGCGATGATAAAGCAATGCAGAATCTGACAAGAGCAGTTCAGATAAGATCAGCGTGAGTGTGGTAGGAAACTGTGAGCTATCATGCCCACGGTAAGGCCAAAAATGTCAAGTGGACACCAACTACATTACGCGTAAAGTAAAGTATTTCAATATGTTTCTTACGTACAGTAGTAATAGCACTTACTGGTTAAATGGTTATGTTTTTAACAGTACCTTTTAGCTTATTGAACAGTACCTCATCTGAATGTATGTTTTAGGAACACTGTATTTTCTTATTATAAAAGGTTGTGACACAATGAAACAATTTAAAAGAATCAACTAAATTTTTTAATTTTTTTGAACACATCAAGCAGCGAAAGCGATCCCCACCAGTCTGCCCTTGCTACGGGACGCGCCCTGAATGCCTAAAATGCACATTATGGAGGGTCACTCACGAGTCTCATTAAATTATCATAAACTTTTAAAATAGCGCGGCACTTCTACACCAAATGTGTCTCTCCTTAAATTCAGCAGAGCCTTTTTGATTCGATTCCCTATAATTCACGGCGGTCACCACGCAGTACACCTCCAAATGACGTGGTGTGTGTGGAGATGGACAGCAGGGCTATACTGGGCTATACAGCACTTGAACTGCATTTCTACCTGACTTGCTGGGCCGTGCCGACAGTGAATGTCGGGCCACCTTTAAAGCAATCGGTGTGGTTGGGTGTTGTGCTTCATGGGAGCGGGTCGGTGTGCTTCTAGGGAGCGGGTGTTGTAGTCTGGGAGGAGTGAGGGTTGGAGGGGTGAGGTTGGTTGGGGTAGTTGTCATGAGGGAGGTATCGTCATCTGAATGGACCACTGTCAAGATATATCAGACGGGAGGGGGGGCTTGTGAGGGGCTTTGCATGGCGGGGGTTGAGGAGTTGATCGAAGACGTGCAAGCACTGCACCGCTCCATGCATGCCGGAATAACAGTATCCCCGCTAGTCAATTCCATCGCCGTAACAATCATCTCCATACGCTTTCCATATTTAACTAATGGGTCTAAAGAAGATCTAATCTTGTAGCACATAGAGTTGTCAGGGATATCGACAACTTAACATCATGTCAGCATGCGGTGTGAACGAGATGGATGCTTGGTGCAAGGAGTGCGTAGACTATGATGCGATAGGGGTTTCCAGCAGCAGAGCATAGTAGGGGAGTGCGGAGAAGGTGACTGGGGTGGTGGTTCCAGGGGAGGAGCCAAGCTGTTTTGTCAAGGGTTGCAGGGGGTGACCTGGGGGGGTTCCCGAGAGCAAGCGTCATCAATGGGTTGGATGCATGTTATTTTGCTTTTGCACACCAGAAAAATTTTCTTGTTTGACATAAAGCCTGGATTCTTAGCCTTTTGAAGTCGTACTGAAAGTTTTTCTTTATATCTTTGGCCTTTCGCTTTGCTTGGAAAAGGCTTCCGCCTTTCTTTTCATGGCCGGGCACGACAGAATCAAGTGATGTCCGCGTCCGTAAATCGGGGATGACCATGGATGCAGAGGAAATATAAAGCAAATGCGTTCATGCGGACAAGAGCAAGGTTCAGTATACAAGTCAGGTTTGTGAGTGTGGCACTGTGAGCTATCAATGCCCACGGTTAAGGCCAAAAAAATGTCAAGTGTGACACCAACAGTCATTACCGAAGTAGAAAGTATTTACAATATGTTTTCTTAAGCGTACAGTACGTTAATAGCACTTTTACTGGTTTTAATGGGCGTATGTTTTTAACAGTACCTTTCCTAGCATTATTTGATAAAAATAAAGTGTATGTGCACCTCTTTCCTTAATGTATGACTCTCCACTCATATTCACTACAGTTAGTGACTCACGTCACAACCCCACAATGCGGGTAGATAACCGCATAGGTTACTGTAAACAGTATGACCAACATTAAGTAAGTACACGTAATTTATTATAAGGTTCATTCTATGTGATATTATATTATATTATATATAAGTATATAACTGATATTGATATTATAGCTAACTATTAATATTTATATAGCTATGATAATTATTATAGATATTTATAACTATATTATATATATATATATACTATAATTAATAGCTTTATATTTATATAACACTATTATATATATACTTGTATACATCGTAATTTATATCGCTGTTGATATTATATACGTAACTATATATATCTATAAGAGGATATATATTATTTATATAGGATATATAGAAGATATATATATAGTACATAAAAACAAACAGTGGCCCTCTAAATAGTAAATGTAAACAACAGTGGTGGTGCTAGTCCCATAAAAATAAATAAACAAAAGATCTTACCCTTCTTGCGTCAGGCAAAGAAAGAGACAGCACTCACTTCCAAGATATAAAAAGTGTATTAAGGCATGTAAAGACAGACAGCCAATCCCAACGTTTCGGCTCCGGAACGGAACCTTTCTCAAGACGCAAGAAGGGTAAGATCTTTTGTTTATATATATATATATTTATAATAATTTATATAGCTGTATATTTAGCCATACTGTAGGCCTGAGCATAAATGATGGAGCATCACAGATGAATATAGCTGCCAGTAATCCAGTTTGTACAGTACTTGTGGCCTACTGTAACTAATTGTTGTTTTTCCTTTACACTGTAGGGCAACAACTCTTCTGGTTGACCAAATAAGCGAAGAGAATGATGAGAGGTGTGCCACAAGGGTCAAGTACGCTCTGGAGCAACAACACAATATAATCGCATCTCAGAGCAGCATCAAAGTGATGAGAAACAGATTGGGATGGAAATATGGACGTGTAAGGTTAGTATTGGACAGTACAGTACTGTAGGTAAACGTGTGGTTTAATTGTACAGTACCTCTAAAATTATTTCCCGTCATTACAGAGCATATCCTATGATAAGGGACGCCAACAAGATCAAAAGAGTTGACCAGGCACAGGCATGGATCGAAAGTGGCGAGACTTTTCAGGATTGCATCTTTACTGACGGGTCAACTCTATCGCTTGAGAGATTTGCCACCTTTGCATTCCACAAAAAAGGACGCATATCTATGAAGCCGCGTCCAAAACATCCAATGAAGCTGCATGTGTGGGGTGCCATCTCTATGCATGGACCAGGATGCATCGTCGCCTGGTTACATATATATGTAACCAGGTCCCCCGGTTTACGGTTTACCCCCCCCTTCCTCCGCTGCCGCGGGGGATGTTGCGGGGAGGTGCAGGTGGCGACAGGCTCGGCGGCGACTCCTGGCAAGGGGCGCCGCCGTGTGGGCGTATGTGCAGAGGGAGCTCGGGCGGCCATTACCAATTTTCGCATGCGCAGAAGGAGTCGCGGTGGCCATTGTGAGTCGTGCATGCACAGTATGCTAGGCGCACGCGGCGGCTGTTATAGATAGGCTCCGTAGGGACAAGCCCCATAATGAATAGAGGCATGCTAACCACATGTCGCACGAGAGCCAATAGGGCTACAGTATTCCCCTGCAGGGATTAGTTACATTTGGCACACTCAGGCCAAATAGGAGTCAGAGCTGGGACACAGACAGGGGAGGTTGTCAGTGCAGGGCGTCTGGCCCCTGCACTAGGCCAGGTACCCCCCCTAGGCCCCAGCTAGGCCCCAACTCACAGGTCAAGATTGTGGCTACTACAGGGACAGGCCCTTCGGTAGGGACCCTGCCCCATTAGCTGTTTGATAAGTTCAGGGACACAGCTGCAACGCTGCGCAGCCCTGATAATTGTGGTCTGGGACCAGACCACCACTGCAAGGTACAGAGACTATCTTCACGGTGGGACCCTCAAGCAGGATACCACCCCATGCGGAGGCGGACTCATCGCTGGATCAGCGGATCCACTCTGTCTTCATGTCGGCTCGCCCGGGTGTGGACACATCCGGCAGGTACCTCACCACAACACGTGCACCAACCAAAAACTCAAATTAGTGGGCAGCGCTGTCTCACACATTGGTGTTGGGTGTGGCACTCTTGGGACACGGTGTGGGCTACACTGTGATGGGTTACGACCATGTGAGGCTTGGTGGGTAGTTGTACTAAATTAGTGACCATTAGAACTGTTAAGAGTTATTCCTGTGCCAGTAAAGGTTATTGTTGTTTTATAACCAGTGTGTGATTATTGTCATTGGGTCCTGTGAGGGGCTCCTCCCATTACGCTGGGATCCCTCTCAAGTGGAGGCGTTGCACGCCACTACTATTATATCACCCCGGGCTCCCCGTGGCAGAGACTTGGGACCTCTGTGAGCCAACAGGTAAAGGTAGCACCGGTAGCATCTGTATAGCGTACCCTCAATCTCACTTAAGGGGGGGGGGGTACAAGGACTACATATATTTAACACTGCATCAAGGGATTCTGGGAAATGACATGCAAATGAGCATACATTGTCACCTTTTGCCTCAAACCCATTTTTTACAGGGAACCCTTATAAGCTTATGCTCGCTTCATTACACAGCTTTCAGCACAGCCTGGGTTTTGATGCACAGCTGTCTGTGAGTAGTACTGGCTATGCATCAAAACCCAGGCTGTGCTGAAAGCTGTGTAATGAAGCAAACATAAGCTTATACAGGTTCCATGTAAAAATGGATTTGAGGTAAAAGGTGACAATGTGTGCTCATTTGCATGTCATTTACCAGAATCCCTAGCATACAGTCGAAGCACTGTATGCTAGGTGATAATGGTGAAAAGCGGGGTTGCAGACCTGTCTAAAACAAGTGAATGTGCTCACCAGTGATCTTTTTATTTGATATATATTTATATATATATATATATGTGTGTGTGTGTGTGTGGCAGGGATTGAAGCATTTTATTCCCGCTGGCTGCAATACTGCACAGTATATATATATATACTGCATTACAATTCATGAATTTATGCCATCTGTTAGACACGCGAAGCATTGCAGCCTATTAAATCCTAATCATTATCATTTAACAGATCAGCCGCCCGTCAGCCAGGCATGAACCCAGGCTGGGAAGGCAAACGCAACGGGGCTTGTCAGAGGTGAGGAGCGGCGCATTCCAGGTATCTGCCAGGTACATACGGGGTAATTGCTCGAATAAAGTGTGTCGGTGCAGTACACTGTAGGGCGACAACTCTTCTGGTTGACCAAATAAGTGAAGAGAATGATTAGAGGAGTGCCACAAGGGTCAAGGGCGCTCTAGAGAAAAATCACAATATAACCATATCTGAGAGCAGCATCAAGAAGATGAGACGCAGAATGGGAAATATGGACATGTGAGGTTACTACTGGACAGTACAGTAGGTAAAAGTGTCGTTTAAGTAACTGTACAGTACCTATAAAATTATTTATTGTCATTACAGAGTGTACCCTATGATACGAGATGTCAACAAGTCAAAAGTGAGGATCAGGCACGGGCATGGATCGAAAGTGGCGAGACTTTTCAGGATTGCATCTTTACTGATGAGTCAACTTTTGCGCTTCAGAGATTTGCCACCTTTGCATTCCACAAAAAAGGACGCATATCTATGAAGCCACGTCCAAAACACCCAGTGAAGCTGCATTTGTGGGGTGCCATCTCTAGTCATGGACCAGGATGCATCATCATCTTTAGCGGTAAAATAATGCACAAAGTCACATACTGTAGCCTTATGCACTGTATTGTACTAGTGTGCAGTATTTTGAGCACTTTTCTTTTCTTGTTACAGGAATCATGAATAAAGTATTTTTTCAAGAGAAAATAGTGCCCAAGATTGTGGAATACATCACACGTGAATTCCCAGATGGTCACCGGTTCTTCCAGGACAATGATCCCAAACATATCGCGTCTCTTACGCATATTCTTGTCAGCGGTATCAACTGGGTGAAGACGCCAGCGGAGAAAGTAAGGTAACCGTTTCTAATTTTTTTACACTGTTTACTGTGTATCTCTTTAACTAATTCTCCTTCTTTTCCCCCTCCAATGACAGATTGCCAGAAAAAGGGACAGGCGGCGGGGGAGTCCGTGAAGTGTGCCAAGTTCTCTCCTGTGCTCAGTGCACCATGGAGGACCCTCCAACTCAAATCCCCGGCGGGACGGGGAATCAAACCTGAATAGAGTTCCTTCCACCGGGGTCTCTCGCCCTCGTTCGCAGGAAATACCCGCCTCCAGATAGTATCAGGGCGGGTGACAAGGGCGAGGTAGTGCACTATATGGAGCACTAGAGAATACAGGACTTTCCTCGGCATGCCGCGGAAACATGCCGGGGACATATCCCCCAACCTGCTGAGGTTGGGGGAGAGAGGAGCCCGAGGGGGTTGCCATGGTTTTGGTTCCACGCAAAGATCCGGAGAGCTGAAGTTGATAGGTTGACAAGGCTCTCCGGTCTGCAATACCCCCTCAATGAAGGTGCGTGAGTCGGGGTGGATGGCATCTTTAATCTCCCGGATCAAACGATGAGGGACGCGGGCAGTATGCAGACCCATACGGGGCGCGAGCACCTCTGCCCTAACCCAGTCTCGCCGCTCAAAGTTCAGGAGATCCCCGACTCTGGTCACCGGCGGCAAATAGAGGGTGAATCCAATATCCGAGCCCCCACTGCCGGATTATACAGCAGGGGCTCGGCGAGGAAATCAACACCCACCGCCTGTTCCTTCCTGGTCGCGGAGACCAGTTTCCAGGCCTTAAGTAAATCCTGGTAGTATGCCAGCAGCTCTGAGAGGTCTCTACCTAAACCCTCGGGCCTGATGATAAATAGTTGCCGGTCATGCCTCATATTGCGCAGCTGGCGAAAGAAACTGGTTGCCAGCTGGCACCACTGCGGAGACGGATCTGCGAATAGGTATCTCTGCAGGTATTGGAGGCGGAAAGTGTGTAACTGGGAGCGGACACACACCACTCCCTGTCCACCCTCCTCCCAAGGAAGGCATGCAACTCCCGCAGAGACCCACTGCTTCCCCATCCAGAGAAAATCCATCAACCTCCTCTGGATCTTGTTGATAAATTCGGGGGTCAGATCCATGGCTATCAGCCGGTGCCATAGCTGACTGGCCACCAGCTGCTTGATCACCAGGGTTCTTCCCCTGAGGGAAAGCATTCTCGACAGATACACCCAATACCCCAGACGAGCAATGACTCGTTCCTCAAGATCACTGAAGTTTTCTGGGGCCGGGTTCTCCGCAGCAGACAGATAGACTCCCAGATATTTGAGAGTATCGCTCCCCCACGAGACATTATGAAATGTGGGGGGCAAAGAGTCCACCTGTAAGGGACCAACCAAAATGATGGAGCACTTAGACCAGTTGATCCGAGCAGAAGAGGCCGCGGTGTAGACCTCTTGGCACGCTTGCGCCCGCTCTAGATCATCTAGGCCCTGGGCCACGAGGAGCACGTCATCGGCATAAACCGACAGGACTACCCGCATGTCGGGCTCCCGCAGCACCAGCCTGGTGATCCTCCTTCTCAGTAGGCAGAGGAAGGGCTCAATGGCCAACGCGTACAGTTGTCCAGACAGGGGGCACCCTTGATATAATCCCCGAACAAACACAAAAGGTGCCGTCAGGGACCAATTGATCTTCACCAGACACTCTGCAGAGGCGTACAGCATCTGGAGAAAGCCCACAAATTGTGGGCCGAAGCCAAACTCCCGCAGGATCTGCATGAGGTAACTGTGATCCACCCTGTCAAATGCCTTCTCCTGATCTAGGGACAGGAGGATGAGTGACAGACCAGTCCTCTGCGCGTGATGTAGCAGGTCCCGGACCAGAAAAATGTTGTCATGAATACTCCGGCCCGGGACAGTATAGGACTGGTCGGGGTGAATCACCTCTGCCAGCACTGACTTGAGCCTCAGCAAGAGCGCTTTGGCTACGATCTTATAGTCCGTGCTTAGCAGTGAGACCGGTCGCCAGTTAGAGATCTGGCGGAGATCCCCCTTCTTCAACAGCAAAAACAGTATTGCCTGCCGACACGAAAGGGGCATCTCAACGGTCTCCAGGGCTTCGGCCAGGACCTCGGTGAAATCAGGTCCCAGCATCTCCCAGAAAAACAGGAAGAACTCCACAGTCAGCCCATCTATCCCCGGCGTTTTTTCACGGGACATGAGACTGAGGGCTTCAGAGAGCTCGACCAGAGTCAAAGCCGCTCCCTTCCACCCTCGCCGACCATGGGAAGCCCGTCCCATAAGACCCTGCATGCGTCTGGCTGGATAGACTCCGGAGAGAAAAGGTCTACGTAGAATCTCCGGGTTCTGTCCTGGATGCTCTCCGGGCCAGTCAGAGGGGTACCGTCTTCTGCTAGCAAGCAGGTGATATGTTTACGGTTTCCCCTTTTTTCTCCAGCGCATAGAAGAGGCACGACCCGCGACCCGCGCCCCATCTCCCGAAGGAAGTGCATGCGGGATCGCACTATGCCACACGAGTCTACGATCTGCAAAGTACAGTAGAAGCGCACTTCCTCTCCACGTACGCACACTGCAGGTATTGGTCTCCTGCCACAGACAGCCGCTTCTCGAGATCGAGCACCTCTTCCCTAAGGGCCTTGATCTCAGCATCGCGCCGCCTGCTGGCACCTTTGGTGTACTCCTGACAAACGAGGCGCAGATGAACCTTGCCCACGTCCCACCACTGCTCTAACGTGGCAAAATCTGATCTGCAACCTCTCCAGGCCATCCAAAAGTCTCGGACCGACGTTGCAAACCCCTTGTCTTCCAACAACGTATTGTTGAAGTGCCAATAGGCGCCGAGGGCGCTGCTGGTAGCAGCGCCACCATCATGGACGCACAATTGTGGTCCGAAAACGGCGCCAGCCTAATGGTACTTGACTGGGCTTGCGACAGGCTGTGGCTGGATATATACAGCCTGTCGATCCGGGACCAGGACAACAGTTCACCCTAAACACCCTAACATGGGTGAACTCAGTGGATGCCTCGGGATGTTGTTCTCGCCAGACGTCTACCAAGGAGTAGCGGGTGATGACCTCCCGCAAGGCCGACGCAGAAAACGGGTGTGGCTCCGGGCCATTCCGGTCTTTCAGAGCCTCGAGGGTGCAGTTGAAATCACCTCCGAGCACCACGTGTTCGTCCGCGTCCACTGTCTCCAGGTATTCAGACATTCTGACGAAGAACTGCCTTCTCAGGGGTCCGGTGGCAGGAGCATACACGTTCAAGAAATTAAACGTGTAGTCCTCGTGCCGGACCCTGAGATGCAACAGGTGACCTGGAACAACAGTTTTGGAAAGCAGTAGCTCTGGTTGAAAGGACTCAGAGAACAGTGTCACCACCCCAC
>WSYH01001064.1:117807-143058 GCA_036426205.1 Ascaphus truei | reverse complement strand
CGTCTCTAGCCTCCTAGATTCCGGTATGCAGACGTCTGGAGCTGAGGACTCTAGGCGCATGCGCAGTGAACAGTTCCCTTCTGTTAACTGCTTGCGCTCTGCTTAGCTGAAATCCAACGTTGCTAGGCATTCTCTGAGACGTGGCAGCCATCTTGAATTCAATGCGCATCGGTAGAAGGTATAAAAAAGTCCTCCCGATCCTGCTTTTGACATATACCCTGCTTCCAAAGAGCCTGAAACAGTAATTCAGCTGCTGGAACTGATCTAGACATCGCTGTAAGCAGGAACACGCTGAAAACAAAATGTTAAAACACCCAAATTGTGCTTTAAAAAAAAATCATGGTGAAAGTACATATATACAGTTGTGTGAAAAAGAAAGTAAACCCTCTTTGAATTCTATGGGTTTATATATCGGGACATAATAACAATCATCAGTTCCTTAACAAGTCTAAAAAATAGAATGCAGTGTTTGTTGGTGCAACGCACAGCATAAAGGGTGATAGCAGGTCTGGCAAAAAAATTATTTATTGAAGGGACATAAAAAACGGAAGGCTGCAACCTTCTACGCGTTTCGTGCAGACAAATGCACTTTATCAAGAAGTGAATTAACATGGTACACATCACACTATATATAGCCACAGTCTGCCGATTTGGCGCCAAAAACACTAATTGGTAACCTCATAATGATAATGATAGGAGGAACTGTTCTACTCTCAACGGGTTCCTGACTCAGTCTGAGGCTCTCACTAATCGGTTTATTGAAAGGGGTTACAACAGGGAGACCCTCCAATCCATAGTGGAAGAAATAACAAAAAGAGAAAGAAGTACATTACTTCCCACCAGGGAGTCGAGGGCGAGGGATGTTGGTCAAAAAGGGGATATGAAGAGACTGGGAAATACGCCCCCTCTGTTTATTTCACAATACAGTAAAGCCAGTGGCCAAGTGAACAAGATAATTAATAAACATTGGGGCTTACTGCGTATGGACCCTATTCTGGGTGAGTACACCAAAATGGGACCTAAGATTGTCTATAGGAAAGCGAAAACCATTGCCAACTATTTATCTCCTAGTGTTATTCCTGATGTAATTACCAACACGAATACATTCAGTACAAAGGGTTCGTTTAGATGCAACAATTGCAGCATGTGTAGGTACATGAAACCCTCCAGATGTGTCTTTTCCCACAGCCCCCATAGACGTTTTAACATTGGTAACTTTATTAATTGTAATACGTCTTTCGTGGTCTATGCCATTAATTGTGGCTGTGGGAAAAGATATGTCGGAAGGACAACAAGGGCCCTTAAGATTAGAATGCAGGAGCATTTTAGACTTATTAAGAAAGGAGACTTGGCGCACCCGGTTTCCAAGCATTTTTCTGAATGTGGAAAGGGTGGCACTGAGAATTTTTCTTTTATGGGAATTGAGAGAATCTTACCCAAAATGAGGGGAGGTGATCTGGTCAAAATGTTAAATTGCAGAGAGTCATTTTGGATCTTCATACTTAAAACCCGTTTTCCAGACGGAATGAACATTGAATGGAGCATTAATCATTTTTTGACCTAAACTTTTCATTGAACAGTCTTTTCTTTTTCTATATGCTTGTTTTAATGTTCAGATATTTTATTATAATTATAATCTATGGTTGTACCTCTCCTGATTATGTAATTGTCCTACAAACATAATTTCAAATTCTTGTTTTGATTAAATGAGTATAATATAATATATATACCAAAATGAGTTATCAAAGATAATGATTGATTGAGTCAGACTATTGCACTCATAAGCATTATTAGTGCCATTATAAATACCATCTAGTGCAATTAAATACATTTGTCAAATTAGAACCACATTTTCGTTTTTTGGATAGATAACTGTGTGTCACTTTATATGGTTCTTTTTTTCATGATTTTGCAAGTATGATATATAAAAATGAATTAAGTAGTCATCCTCTGCTCTTCTGGAAGGCTTTGTATATATATGTTTTTAATATAGGTATAAGTTAGAATTAAAACTTTTTAATTTGATTTGTTTTTGTTTTTAGATTCTATAACTATTGGATGTTTTGTAAATATATGGCACAGTCTGTCTGATTAGGCTCACCAATTTTGACTAGTCCATGCGTTTTGTGCTTAGTATATTTTCCCCTGTCAATGGGGTATGTTAGTGGGTGTTCTCATTGGTATATGAGACAAGCCCGCAATTATCCCCGTTGTAGTGGTTGGCAACATCAAATCATTGATTACTGTATATTCACGATTCTATGTAATGAATTTTGTGCGCATGCGCGAGTATTTAGGACCTTAGTGGCTCCATCTCGCGGTATTTGGTTTGACTTTGGCACATTAGAGTCTGCGCATGCGCGAACAGACGTGGCTTGCTTGAGACGCATCTCGTAAGAATCTCGTGAGGAGTTAGACCGCCATGGACTTTGAGCAGCATTTTACACCGAGCAGCGTGAAACAGCGTGGTGGAGGAGCAGCGGAGGATAGTTATGAGTACCACCTCCATTGCTAGGCTGGTGCTCTTACCGAGCTAGTCAGTGTCGTTGGGCTTTCTTCGGTTGGGTGACCAGGTAATTAGCCGGTTTGCATGGCGCTTGCGCACGTGGCGTATCTGTTTTACACATTTCTAATCCATTTATGAGGTTACCATTAGTGATTTTTGCGTGCGCCAAATGCACGGCAGAGACTGTGGCTATTATAGTGTGATGTGTACCATGTGTTAATGCACTTCTTGATATAAACGTGCATTTGCTGCACGAAAAAAGACGTAGGTAGAAGGTTGCAGCTTCCGTTTTTTGATTTGTTTAGTCCTTTCAATAAAGAATATTTTTTTTGCCAACCTGCTATCACCCTTTATGCTGTGCGCGTTGCACCAACAAAACAATGCATGGATTTCTCCTCATTGAGCAACAGCCGCAGACTGAGAGGATCTCTGGTGAAAACTAGTCGTGAGTACCATACCTGGGCTGCCAGCCCAATTGAGGTTCAAGGGAGGGAGGTGTCTCTGTGCATCTACCCTGCCTTCAGGGCAACTGGAGCCCCTTTTTCAGGTTTATTAATAGGTACAATATTTATGTCCCAGAAAGGATACTCTTACAACAAACATGATGGACTTCATGCTGAGCACACATCTACCCTTACTGAAGTCCTACAAAAAATACGGGTAAAGACAACGCAGATGAATAGAAATCCAAAACAAAATATTACAATTCGGGTGTGGGTCGTGAGTTATGTAACACATAAATAAAGCAAAAAAATGGAGAAATACGCCAATGTGTGGGAAAATTTGAGAAAAAATGTAAAAAGTACACACTTAGGGGGGAGTGAACACAAGCTCCATTTAAAGTGGCTTAAGAGCTCCCCCCCCACAAAGCTGCTTTTAGAACGTGATTATTTGCGCTCAGCGTGATTCACAGAAGCAGCGCTAACAGCACTTTACGCTCTTTTTAAACAGGCTTTTTTGCAGAAATTTGTTCTAAGTTTTCCCCAAGCCCCACACCAACACTCCACGATCAGCTAAATACGCCTGATTTTTGCCCGTCTGCACGATTCTCTAACGCTACGGTATAGAAAGCGTTCTTTAAAAACGCGCTTGAAATTTTGTTGATTTGTGATTTGTCTTGAAAAAAAATGAAAAAACACACCAGCCCCAAGGCAAGGCGCAACCAAAAACCCAAAAGGTAGCAGGACTGGAAAAATGTCTTGTCATTACATTTTTTGCAGGCACCACCATCCATACACAAAAACACAGCACACAATGCTCAGTGCCATTTAAAAGATATTTATTAAAAGAACCATCAAATAAAGGGTAAGTATTCGTGCGTAATATACATCAAAACAAAATTAATAAACAGGCATCTGTCCCCGGGGCGTTTAAGCTTAATTTTCTACATTTTTTTGTTTTGTTTTTTTGCACTTATTGATGTTGCAGTAACGCCAATTATCGAGATTTTTGTTTGTTGTCATATTCAGTAGTTTGTTTTTGTGTGTTTTATTTTTTTTTTTTTTTTTTTCGTTTTTTCTATTTTTGCTGCGGGTTTTATTTGGTTATTTCTTCATTATGAGCATTTTTGAGCCCCCAATATTGGGTCACTTGATAAAATTGCCCAGTGTTTTTTAACAATTTTTTCAATTTGCATCGTCATAGAGTTGAAATTGGTGATGAATGCAACATTACATTTGCCATCATGACCCTCCTGATTTTTTTGTTTTTTTACCTTTGGAATTAACATTGGACTCCTATCAAGTTTTCTCACCCTATCTAAATCACTATTTAATTTTTTCAATGAATAGCCTCTCTCCAGAAATCTAGAGGTAAGGTCATTCGCCTGTGTTTCGAAATCTTTATCTGAACTGCAATTTTTTCTTAACCTATAAAACTGGCCACTTGGGATATTTTGAATCCATGTTTTTTTATGATTGCTAGTGGCCAGCAATAAGTTATTTCAATCCACATCCTTAAAGTGTGTTTTTGTTATCAACTTCCCTTCATCCGTAACTGTCAAGCGTAAATCCAGTAAACTAATTTCCTTTACATTTTCCAAATGGGTAAAGGACAGATTTCTGTTATTGCTATTGATGTATTTTACAAAATGACCTACAGAACATTGGTCACCATCCCATATGCATAGAATGTCGTCTATGAAACGACGCCCAATAATAATATTGTTTTTAAAAGGATTGTTATTCAAAATGTGTTCTAATTCCCATTCTCCCATGTACAGGTTTGCGAAACTGGGGGCAAATCTTGTGCCCATAGCAGTTCCGCAAACCTGCAGGAAGAATTCGTCCAAAAACATAAAATAATTGTGTTTCAATATGAAGTGGATAGAATCCAAAATAAACTTTCTATTTAAAGGATGTAATTTCAGGTCACCCGATAGAAAAAAGTCAACGGCTGCTAAACCTTCCGTGTGTGGTATATTCGTATAGAGGGCCTGCACATCACATGTGAGCCATCTATACGAATCTTTCCACTCGAGATCTTGTAACAGGTTTAGTACCGAGGTGGCATCCCTTAGATGGGAGGGGAGTTTTACCACATAAGGCTGGAGAAAGTGACCAACATATTGTGATAAATTTGCAGTAAGACTTTGAATTCTACCAGGTGGGTTAATTAGTGATTTGTGCGTTTTGGGAAGGTGGTAAAATATTGGGATTTTTGGGCAGCTTGAGTAAAGGAAACCAAATTCATTCTTTGTAATGACACAGGTAGTAAGGGCTTGATCTAAAAGGCCTTTAAGTCTAATCAAAAAATCACTAGTAGGATCTTTTTTAAGTCTCATATAGGAGGAGGTGTCATTCAAGAGTCGGAGTGCCTCAGCTCCAGACGTCTGCATACCGGAATCTAGGAGGCTAGAGACGCATTCCAAAGTGTCTGCAGGAACAGAGGTTGGGCGGGCTTTTGCCAAGTTTCAATAATTTTAATTCATAATTGGTTGCAATTAAGTCCATTAGCCACACCTGACATGTATGGTTTTGTTGTTAAACTGTCTTCACTTCACTACACCACCTTGAAAAGGTCCCATTTGTGGGACCGAAACAAGTCGTATCAGTGTCATTTTCATTTCAAAACAAACTCTTTCACCTGACCTTACCTGAGTGGCTGTCCCTGATTTCCGCGTCAAAACACGGTATCGTACCAGACATCAAAAGAGAGAGGATCTGCCGTAATCACAAAGCTCACTTTGGAACGAGGTGCTTCCAGTCCGTGCCCCCACTCCCCCAGTGCCGTGCTCCCCCAGCTAAATCTTTTGCATTCTGGGTTAAGTTAAATTACAAAATAAAGTTGGGGGTGTGTCTCCTTGACTCTGACCATAGATTTTTGGCCTCAGATTCCCATATGAACACCTCACGCAGGCCTGGCAATAGCTTGTGGGGAGGTACGCCACGCAATGTGTAACAGGAATCTCTGCCCTTAGATGTTTGCAAGTGTAACCCCATGGGAAAGGTCCTGGTGTGAGGTGGCACCACTTTTTACATCATACTGCATAGGGTATATGTCATTAATACAGGACAACTTAACCCCCTCAGGTGCATTTTCATTTCACCTATAACCTGTGAAATTGATGGTCAACTCTTGCTGCTCTCTAGTATATTAAAGGAAACTGGCAGTACGTAAAGCGGATGCATTACGTCCCCCTCACTGGACGTTAGTCGGTGTCTCTTTCCTCCACTTCAGTATTCACAGGACCTCTAGGACTTTGATCGCGGCCATTTCCTCGACTCTCCCCACCGCTGTCCCCCCACGCTCACGTTGCTGTTACGGTAAGTGGCCTAAACCCCTACCTAAAATCCCTACCTCAAGCCCGTACCATAAACCCCCCTCCCAAAACATCTGCGGCCCAATGCCTGCGGCCCATTGGTCACGCGAAACATTCTGGTTCACAGCTAAGGGCGAGACTAAACCCGCTTCAGCATATGGGGGTACACACTTTTATTAGGACCAACAGCATGGAAAATATAAACAATTAAGAATATTTTTTCTTTCAATCAAACTAGTAAGAATGATACACATAACCTGCATTAAAAAGTTAATAACATTCCTGGCTTTAGAGAAGGTCTCCTCCCCTGTTTGTCCTCATGTGTCTGTTCATGTTGGTAACTGAATAAATCCAATCCCACATGCACCACATACATGCGGTCTCTCCCTGTTGTGTCCTCTTGTGTTTGTTCAGGGTGGAAGTTTCACTAAATCCCTTCCCACATTCCCCACATACATCGGTCTCTCCCGTGTGTGGTCCTCTTGTGTGTGTTCGTTGGATGTACACACTAAATCCCTTCCCACATTCCCCACACGACATACGGTCCTCTCCCCTGTGTGTTGTCCTTGTGTGTGTGTTCAGGGTGGGATAAGTCACAAATCACCTCCCGCATCCCCACATAACATACGGTCGCTCCCCTTTGTGTTCCTCCGTGTGTTTTTTTCGGTGGGATAATGGTCACGAAATCCCTTCCCCATTCCCCAAATACAAGCGGTCTCGCCCTTTTGTGTGTCCCTCTTGTGCATGGTCAGGTGGGTCACTGACTAAATTCCTTCCCGCCTTCCCCACACACATGCGGTTCTCCCTGTGTGTGTCCTTTTTGCGTGGTCAGGTTTGGATTACACACTAATCCCCTTCCCACTTCCCCCCTACATCGGTCTCCTCCCCTTGGTGTTTGTCTCTCGTGTGTTTGTTCAGGTGGGATAAGTCACAAATCCCTTCCCGCATTCCCCACATACCTGCGTCTCTTCCCCTGTGTGTGTCCTCCTTGTGCGGTTCCGGTGGGATAACTGACTAAATCCCTTCCCACATTCCCCCAACATGCGGTCTCTCCCCTGTGTGTGTCTCTTGTGTTTGTTCAGGCTGGGTGACAAACTAAATCCCTTCCACATTCCCCATCATCGGTCCTCGCCCTGTTGTATCGTGTGTTTGATCATGTGGATAACTCACCTACAACCCGTCCCACATTCCCACACACATGGTTCTCTCCCCTGTGTGTGTCCTCATGTGTGTGCTTTCATGCCTGGATGCCACTACATCCCTTCCACTGTCCCCACATACATGCGGCATCCTCCCTTGTGTGTATTCCGCTTGTATTGTTCAGGCTGAATCCGCAAATCCCTTCTCCACATTCCCCACATACAGGCGGTCTCTCTGGTCCTGTGTCCTTTTCTGTGGTTTGGTCTGATAATCATCAGATTCTTCCCCTTTCCGTCGTCGTTTCCCTGTGGCAGCTGTTAATACATATTTTTTGGAATGAGAAGCATTTTAATTAATTCCTTGATTTGAATACGCATTTTGCTGTAATTTATGAATGTTGCAAGATTATTCTGTCTCATCTTTCCATATACTCATTTGGGTGTTGGAACTTCCTATGTTTAAGATATAATCCTGACTGCTAAAGCAACCTCACAGTGTTGGTTTGGCATGGTGGATTATTGTCTTGTCCTTTGTCCTAGACGAAACAAAAAAGTCACTGTTACACAACCTTTCTTACAAAAGGTCCTGGAGAGATGTAATTTTGGCATATCACAAAAATTTCAGGAGAAGTATTTAAAGTGATCAGAATATTTAACGATTTAAAGGAAATCTCCCTAGCTTTGCAAAACACCATAAGTGGGCAGAAATCTTTTCAACTCCTTCGATAATAAGTCGATAATTTCAGTTGTGAAGGAATCAAATAACAACTGTTTGTACAATGAATAACTACATTTCTCATTTGATCTCAAATATCAGTCACGGGTGTTCTCCGTTACCGCACCATGTACCAGGTCTCTAATATTTTAGGACGACCCAACTTTCTGTCTATATCTCCATTGTTAAATCAGGAACCAAATGGCCCATTTGACATCACTTATGTTATTCAGACTTAATTAAGCGATACAGTATAATCCAGTGAATTCCAAACTGTGTAATTTTTTAATACAATTGATAAAAAAACTTTTATTTAGGAAAAAATGAGTCAGTACTTGGTTACCACCGCAATGGGATTAGATGCAATCAGTAAAACCACTCACAGACGGCCGTTTCGACTTTTGGATCAGTGTGAGGCTAGTTGTACACTCTGCAATTCAAGATGCTAGGTTTACCAATACTTTATATAAAAGTTATGGTGTTAGAAAAGGCGACTGACAGAGCCGTCAACCAGCCTCACACGGATGATACCCAAAGAAGGTCGAAACACTGTCTGTTAACAGTTTTTCTGGCATTGCATCTAATCCCATGCTGTGCTTAAACGCTGTATGAACAGCGAGCATTTCGTTTATAGAGTTCCTGTAAAATGGCTTTCAGCAAAGTTGCACCTTGAGCTCAATTGCCTGTCATTTAATCAGAATCCCTTGTCACAGTGGCAGCACTATGCTAGATGATAATGGTAAATGGCTGGGTTGCAGACCTGTCTAAGACGTGAATGTGCTCACAAGTATTAGATAAAGATATCTAACATTTTTATGTTTATTGAGTATATGATATCACTCTGTGATGGATTGATAAAATGCCCTATTTCGTCATCGTGAAATGTGTACCTCTCTATGATTCCTTACTCATGCTACCACAGCTCCCTTCCATCAAGTATTGAAATGGCCTCCCCACCTGGAATTCACTCCAATGCTGATGTGTCCAAAAACTGCAATAACAAGACCATACTCTAACAACAAGACCATACAAGGACATACGAACACAGAACCAATTAGACAAATACCTGAGAACAGTCTCCTTTTGCATACGAAACCCCCTCCCCTCGCCCCTTATAGGAACATGGTCTGGTAGGAATAAAGTCCAAGACATTATCATTCTTAACGTGTGTCAGCGTGATTTTTTCTCAGTGGCATGCAACTACTATATATAAAATAATCTGATGGGGACAGATACTCTCGTAGACCGTTTTGATCTGAAACCAAATTATCCAACGTCAGCTGCGCCCAACTTGGGGCCCTGGGTTTTGAACCAACAGACAGCCGTGCGCAGAGGGACGGGTGACCAAGTTCAGACGCGTCAGGAGACTGATCCCTCTGAGTACGGTAAGATAACATTTTATATCTACCGATACGCACTCCTCCCTGTTGGTCATTTCTGGTGCTCATACGGCTCTCCGAAGGTCACCTAAGACAGTAATCTCTTTGCCCAGAGCCCGTTTTAAACTCAAACCTGTTACCTATACTATTTTTTCACCCGGTATATGTTTACATGTTGTATATGTTAGTCGTGCGCAAGTGGAGCCCGAATGGGAGTGGGGATTTTGCCGCTGACAGGGGTCTTGTCATTGTCTTTGTAAAACTGGTGGAGAGGGAAAAGGGTAGTAAAGGGATAGTCGTTCAGCAAGGAACACACTGATCCCGGATTGACTGCGTGGTTGGCGCGTTGCAGAGGGAGGGGTGTTAAGGCGCGTTACGGTGGGAACAGCTGCGGAATCCTGCCGACTGATTCCTGAACCACCTTTCCTCTCTCTCGTAATCAAGTTGTATTTTTGTCCAAAATGTTGTTTGTGTTATTTAGTGTTGAGAATTCATGAGGAGGGTGGGATTTGTTGAGAGTAAAAGAATAGCCCACAGTTACTCTTGGGCGATAACCCCCTAGACGTTACTTCCCGAACTCCTGTTTTTTTCTGCATTAACGTACGCTTTTCATTAAGAAAATAAAAAAGAAAGCGATGGAAAGAAATAGGCAATGGAATTTTCTGATAGATAATCAAGCATATGATGGTGTGTTGAGGAAGTAGGTATTGAGGGTTTTTTGTTAGAAAGGTTTATATGCAGAAATTGGAATACAATTAAAACTTTTAGAGTGTTTGGAAGGGACAAACGGTTATAAGTGGGCAAAAACATGCAGGACAATTTTTGCTAGTAATTGCATGTAGCTTAATATTAAAAAAAAATTCATGGGAACCCAGCAATAAACAAAGCAAGGAGTCTTAGCCCTGCACCTAGTGTGGCGGAAAGAGAGAGAATAGAACGAAAAGGATGGAGCAGTACTCCCTCCTCAGCTCCAGACGTCTGCATACCGGAATCTAGGAGGCTAGAGACGCATTCCAAAGTGTCTGCAGGAACAGAGGTTGGGCGGGCTTTTGCCAGGTTCAATAATTTAATTACATAATTGGTTGCAATTAAGAGCCATTAGCCACACCTGACATGTAGGGTAGTTGTGTTAAACTGTCTTTCACTCACTACACCACCTTGAGAAAGGTCCCATTTGTGGGACCGAAACGTCTGTATCCAGTGTCATTTCATTTCAAAACAAAACTCTTTCACCTGACTTACCTGAGTGCTGTCCCTGATTTCGCCGCGTCAAAACACGGTATCGTACCAGACATCAAAAGAGAGAGGATCTGCCGTAATCACAAAGCTCACTTTGGAACGAGGTGCTTCCAGTCCGTGCCCCCACTCCCCCAGTGCCGTGCTCCCCCAGCTAAATCTTTTGCATTCTGGGTTAAGTTAAATTACAAAATAAAGTTGGGGGTGTGTCTCCTTGACTCTGACCATAGATTTTTGGCCTCAGATTCCCATATGAACACCTCACGCAGGCCTGGCAATAGCTTGTGGGGAGGTACGCCACGCAATGTGTAACAGGAATCTCTGCCCTTAGATGTTTGCAAGTGTAACCCCATGGGAAAGGTCCTGGTGTGAGGTGGCACCACTTTTTACATCATACTGCATAGGGTATATGTCATTAATACAGGACAACTTAACCCCCTCAGGTGCATTTTCATTTCACCTATAACCTGTGAAATTGATGGTCAACTCTTGCTGCTCTCTAGTATATTAAAGGAAACTGGCAGTACGTAAAGCGGATGCATTACGTCCCCCTCACTGGACGTTAGTCGGTGTCTCTTTCCTCCACTTCAGTATTCACAGGACCTCTAGGACTTTGATCGCGGCCATTTCCTCGACTCTCCCCACCGCTGTCCCCCCACGCTCACGTTGCTGTTACGGTAAGTGGCCTAAACCCCTACCTAAAATCCCTACCTCAAGCCCGTACCATAAACCCCCCTCCCAAAACATCTGCGGCCCAATGCCTGCGGCCCATTGGTCACGCGAAACATTCTGGTTCACAGCTAAGGGCGAGACTAAACCCGCTTCAGCATATGGGGGTACACACTTTTATTAGGACCAACAGCATGGAAAATATAAACAATTAAGAATATTTTTTCTTTCAATCAAACTAGTAAGAATGATACACATAACCTGCATTAAAAAGTTAATAACATTCCTGGCTTTAGAGAAGGTCTCCTCCCCTGTTTGTCCTCATGTGTCTGTTCATGTTGGTAACTGAATAAATCCAATCCCACATGCACCACATACATGCGGTCTCTCCCTGTTGTGTCCTCTTGTGTTTGTTCAGGGTGGAAGTTTCACTAAATCCCTTCCCACATTCCCCACATACATCGGTCTCTCCCGTGTGTGGTCCTCTTGTGTGTGTTCGTTGGATGTACACACTAAATCCCTTCCCACATTCCCCACACGACATACGGTCCTCTCCCCTGTGTGTTGTCCTTGTGTGTGTGTTCAGGGTGGGATAAGTCACAAATCACCTCCCGCATCCCCACATAACATACGGTCGCTCCCCTTTGTGTTCCTCCGTGTGTTTTTTTCGGTGGGATAATGGTCACGAAATCCCTTCCCCATTCCCCAAATACAAGCGGTCTCGCCCTTTTGTGTGTCCCTCTTGTGCATGGTCAGGTGGGTCACTGACTAAATTCCTTCCCGCCTTCCCCACACACATGCGGTTCTCCCTGTGTGTGTCCTTTTTGCGTGGTCAGGTTTGGATTACACACTAATCCCCTTCCCACTTCCCCCCTACATCGGTCTCCTCCCCTTGGTGTTTGTCTCTCGTGTGTTTGTTCAGGTGGGATAAGTCACAAATCCCTTCCCGCATTCCCCACATACCTGCGTCTCTTCCCCTGTGTGTGTCCTCCTTGTGCGGTTCCGGTGGGATAACTGACTAAATCCCTTCCCACATTCCCCCAACATGCGGTCTCTCCCCTGTGTGTGTCTCTTGTGTTTGTTCAGGCTGGGTGACAAACTAAATCCCTTCCACATTCCCCATCATCGGTCCTCGCCCTGTTGTATCGTGTGTTTGATCATGTGGATAACTCACCTACAACCCGTCCCACATTCCCACACACATGGTTCTCTCCCCTGTGTGTGTCCTCATGTGTGTGCTTTCATGCCTGGATGCCACTACATCCCTTCCACTGTCCCCACATACATGCGGCATCCTCCCTTGTGTGTATTCCGCTTGTATTGTTCAGGCTGAATCCGCAAATCCCTTCTCCACATTCCCCACATACAGGCGGTCTCTCTGGTCCTGTGTCCTTTTCTGTGGTTTGGTCTGATAATCATCAGATTCTTCCCCTTTCCGTCGTCGTTTCCCTGTGGCAGCTGTTAATACATATTTTTTGGAATGAGAAGCATTTTAATTAATTCCTTGATTTGAATACGCATTTTGCTGTAATTTATGAATGTTGCAAGATTATTCTGTCTCATCTTTCCATATACTCATTTGGGTGTTGGAACTTCCTATGTTTAAGATATAATCCTGACTGCTAAAGCAACCTCACAGTGTTGGTTTGGCATGGTGGATTATTGTCTTGTCCTTTGTCCTAGACGAAACAAAAAAGTCACTGTTACACAACCTTTCTTACAAAAGGTCCTGGAGAGATGTAATTTTGGCATATCACAAAAATTTCAGGAGAAGTATTTAAAGTGATCAGAATATTTAACGATTTAAAGGAAATCTCCCTAGCTTTGCAAAACACCATAAGTGGGCAGAAATCTTTTCAACTCCTTCGATAATAAGTCGATAATTTCAGTTGTGAAGGAATCAAATAACAACTGTTTGTACAATGAATAACTACATTTCTCATTTGATCTCAAATATCAGTCACGGGTGTTCTCCGTTACCGCACCATGTACCAGGTCTCTAATATTTTAGGACGACCCAACTTTCTGTCTATATCTCCATTGTTAAATCAGGAACCAAATGGCCCATTTGACATCACTTATGTTATTCAGACTTAATTAAGCGATACAGTATAATCCAGTGAATTCCAAACTGTGTAATTTTTTAATACAATTGATAAAAAAACTTTTATTTAGGAAAAAATGAGTCAGTACTTGGTTACCACCGCAATGGGATTAGATGCAATCAGTAAAACCACTCACAGACGGCCGTTTCGACTTTTGGATCAGTGTGAGGCTAGTTGTACACTCTGCAATTCAAGATGCTAGGTTTACCAATACTTTATATAAAAGTTATGGTGTTAGAAAAGGCGACTGACAGAGCCGTCAACCAGCCTCACACGGATGATACCCAAAGAAGGTCGAAACACTGTCTGTTAACAGTTTTTCTGGCATTGCATCTAATCCCATGCTGTGCTTAAACGCTGTATGAACAGCGAGCATTTCGTTTATAGAGTTCCTGTAAAATGGCTTTCAGCAAAGTTGCACCTTGAGCTCAATTGCCTGTCATTTAATCAGAATCCCTTGTCACAGTGGCAGCACTATGCTAGATGATAATGGTAAATGGCTGGGTTGCAGACCTGTCTAAGACGTGAATGTGCTCACAAGTATTAGATAAAGATATCTAACATTTTTATGTTTATTGAGTATATGATATCACTCTGTGATGGATTGATAAAATGCCCTATTTCGTCATCGTGAAATGTGTACCTCTCTATGATTCCTTACTCATGCTACCACAGCTCCCTTCCATCAAGTATTGAAATGGCCTCCCCACCTGGAATTCACTCCAATGCTGATGTGTCCAAAAACTGCAATAACAAGACCATACTCTAACAACAAGACCATACAAGGACATACGAACACAGAACCAATTAGACAAATACCTGAGAACAGTCTCCTTTTGCATACGAAACCCCCTCCCCTCGCCCCTTATAGGAACATGGTCTGGTAGGAATAAAGTCCAAGACATTATCATTCTTAACGTGTGTCAGCGTGATTTTTTCTCAGTGGCATGCAACTACTATATATAAAATAATCTGATGGGGACAGATACTCTCGTAGACCGTTTTGATCTGAAACCAAATTATCCAACGTCAGCTGCGCCCAACTTGGGGCCCTGGGTTTTGAACCAACAGACAGCCGTGCGCAGAGGGACGGGTGACCAAGTTCAGACGCGTCAGGAGACTGATCCCTCTGAGTACGGTAAGATAACATTTTATATCTACCGATACGCACTCCTCCCTGTTGGTCATTTCTGGTGCTCATACGGCTCTCCGAAGGTCACCTAAGACAGTAATCTCTTTGCCCAGAGCCCGTTTTAAACTCAAACCTGTTACCTATACTATTTTTTCACCCGGTATATGTTTACATGTTGTATATGTTAGTCGTGCGCAAGTGGAGCCCGAATGGGAGTGGGGATTTTGCCGCTGACAGGGGTCTTGTCATTGTCTTTGTAAAACTGGTGGAGAGGGAAAAGGGTAGTAAAGGGATAGTCGTTCAGCAAGGAACACACTGATCCCGGATTGACTGCGTGGTTGGCGCGTTGCAGAGGGAGGGGTGTTAAGGCGCGTTACGGTGGGAACAGCTGCGGAATCCTGCCGACTGATTCCTGAACCACCTTTCCTCTCTCTCGTAATCAAGTTGTATTTTTGTCCAAAATGTTGTTTGTGTTATTTAGTGTTGAGAATTCATGAGGAGGGTGGGATTTGTTGAGAGTAAAAGAATAGCCCACAGTTACTCTTGGGCGATAACCCCCTAGACGTTACTTCCCGAACTCCTGTTTTTTTCTGCATTAACGTACGCTTTTCATTAAGAAAATAAAAAAGAAAGCGATGGAAAGAAATAGGCAATGGAATTTTCTGATAGATAATCAAGCATATGATGGTGTGTTGAGGAAGTAGGTATTGAGGGTTTTTTGTTAGAAAGGTTTATATGCAGAAATTGGAATACAATTAAAACTTTTAGAGTGTTTGGAAGGGACAAACGGTTATAAGTGGGCAAAAACATGCAGGACAATTTTTGCTAGTAATTGCATGTAGCTTAATATTAAAAAAAAATTCATGGGAACCCAGCAATAAACAAAGCAAGGAGTCTTAGCCCTGCACCTAGTGTGGCGGAAAGAGAGAGAATAGAACGAAAAGGATGGAGCAGTACTCCCTGTCTCTGTCCTCCACTTCAGTATTCACAGGACACTCTAGGACATTTGATCGCGGCCATTTCACCTCGACTCTCCCCACCGCTGGCCACTTTGCTGTTAAGGTAAGTGCCTAAACCCCTACCCTAAAATCCCTACCTCAAGCCCTTACCCTAAAACCCCCCTCCCAAAACAGTCTGCGGCCCAATGCTGGCGGCCCATTGGTCACGCTGAAACTATTCTGGTTCACAGCTAAGCGAGACTATAAACTGCTTCAGCATAATGGGGAACACACATTTTATTAGGACCAACAGCATGGAAATATAAAAACATTAAGAACATTTTTCTTTCAATCAAACTACAGTAAGAATGATACAAATAACCTGCATTAAAAAAGTTATAACATGCCTGGCTTTAGAGAAGGTCCTCCCCTGTGTGTCCTCATGTTTCTTTCAGGTTGGTTTCAACTGAATAACTCCCAATCCCATAAAGACACTTCACCACATACATGCGGTCTCCTCCCTTACCGCGGTCCTCTCCCCTTGGTTGTCCTCTTGTGTTTGTTCAAGGTGGGAATAAGTCCCACTAAATCCCGTCCCAATTCCCTTACCCCACAATACATGCGGTCTCTCCCCTGTGTTTGTCCTCTGTGGTGTGTTTCAGGATGGATTACACACACTAAATCCCTTCCCACATTCCCCACATACATCGGTCCCACGTCCGTCTCCCTCCTCAGAGAAAACTTATTGGTGGGACTGACTGTGGGAACTTCCCTTCTACGTGTTTCTTGACTAGTGTACTATCAGTAAATCGTGGACTGTGTGTTGTGTGTTTGTTCTCCAGAGAAAAGAAACGTGGGTCATCAGGATTCAGAGCAGTCAAACGGCGCCTCACAAAACTTCCCGGTGTCAGCCGATTGCATTCCTGCATCTGCGACAACTAATATATCATACGTGCTCGTTAACAATGCCTGAATCGGAGTTAAAAAAACACGTACCGGATTCTACAGTTTAGTGGTCCGTTGTTATTGATTAGGATAGAATAACTGTACTGCGAGCTTCAAGAAACCTGAAATAGTATACAATATTTTTTTATATATCTGTATAATAAACCCGAAAAAATAAAAGTATGCATTTATTCTACATTTAGGGGGGGGGGGGGGGGGAATAGTCCCCTTGGTTGTCCTCTTGTTCATGGTCAGGTGGGTAAAAACTGGACTAAAGTCCTTCCCGCATTCCCCCACACACATTCGGTTTCTCCCCTGTGTGGTGTCCTTTTGTGAGTGTTCGGTTAGATGACACACATAATCCCTTCCCACTTCCCCCTACAGGTCCCTCTTTTCTCCCCTTGTGTTTGTCTCTCGTGTGTTTGTTCAGTGGAAGTCACAATCCCTTCCCCGCATTCCCCACATACATGGTCTCTTCCCCTGTGTGTGTCCTCTTGTGCGTGTTCACGGTGGGGAATAACTGACTCAAATCCCTTCCCACATTCCCACACAACATGCGTCTCTCCCTGTGTGTGTCCTCTTGTGTTTGTTCAGGCTGGGTGACACACTAAATCCCTTCCACATTCCCCCATACATCGGTCCCTCGCCCTGTTGTTGATCTTGTGTGTTTGATCATGTGGATAACTCCCTAAATCCCGTCCCACATTCCCCCACACATGGTTCTCCCCCTGTGTGTTCTCATGTGTGTGTTTCAGCAGCTGGATAGCCGAACTACATCCCTTTCCCCACTGTCCCCACATACATGCGGCATCCTCCCTTGTGTGTCATTTCGCTTTTTGTTCAGGTCTGGGAATCCTCTAAATCCCTTCTCCACATTCCCCACACTACATGTGCGTCTCTCCCTGTGTCGTGTCCTCATGTGTGTTTCGGCTGATAGCCATACATCCGATTCTTCCCCATTTCCGTCCACATATTCACTGGGCAGCTCGATACATATTTTATCCTTTGTGAATGAGAAGCATTTGTGAATAATTCCTTGACTTAAACCCATTTTCTGACATTCCTATGAATCGGTCTCCCTGTCTAGATGTCGATTCTGTCTTTCATCTGATATCAATCAGAATATCTTCACTTTGGTCCAGATTTGGACTTCCTTGTTGTTAAGTAATATCTGATGTAAGAGAGCAGTACGTACATGTTATGTTGAAGACATTTCTGACTATGGTGGCAATTATGTCCGATTCTTTGTCCATATACTGCCATTTTTGGGTGGAGACGATTTAATCAGATAATCCTAACTGTTACAACAACCTCGTTTGTTTGACAAAGGTCCGGAGAGATGGTTGCTTTCCTTGTGCAAAAAAATCCTGTACACCTTCTTACAAAAGGTATGGGAAGTAGTGCATTAGAAATGTAGAAGTATTTTAAGTGGGATCATAATATTTAACGATAAAGGAAATCTTCCCTAGCTCTTGCAAAACACCAATTAAAGGTGGCAGAAATCTTTTCAACTCCTTCGTATAATAAGTCGATATTTCAGTTTGTGAAGGAATCAATATAAAACTGTTTGTACAATGAATAGATACATTTCTCATTTGAACTCAAATATCATGTCACGGGTGTTCCCGTTATACCACGCACCATGTACCAGGTCTCTAATCGTTTTAGTACGACCCAAACTTTCTGCTATAATCTCCATTGTTAAATCAGACCAAATGCCCAATTTGACATCACTGTATGTATTCAGACCATTAATTAAGCTATACAGTATAATCCGTGAATTCGCAGAACTGTGTAATTTTTTAATACAATTGATAAAAACACTATTATTTATGGAAAAATGAGTCAGTACTTGTGTTACCAGCAAGGGATTAGAGCAATGCATAAAACCACTCACAGACGGCCGTTTCGCCTTTGGGATCATGTGCTGGCTATGTTGTACGACTCTGCAATTCAGATGGGCTAGTTACCAATACTTTATATAAAAGTTATGGTGGTAAAAAGGCGACGGTACAGAGCCAGTCAAACCAGCCTCACACTGGTGACCCAAAATAGTCAAACGACTGTCTGTGAACAGTTTTTCTGGCATTGCATCTAATCCCTGCTGTGCTTAAAAGCTGTATGAAACAGCGAGCATTATTTTATAGGTTCCTGTAAAATGGCTTTCAGCAAAAGGTTTCACCTGTGAGCTCAATTGCACTGTCCTTTATCAAATCCCTTGTCACAATGGAAGCACTTATGCTAGATGATAATGTGTAAATGGCTGGGTTTTGCAGACCTGTTCTAAGACGTGATGTGCTCACAAGTGATAGATAAAGATATCTCTAACCATTTTTATGTTTATTGAGTATATGAATCACTCTGTGATGGATTTTGATAAAATGCCTCATTTTCGTCATCGTGAAATGTGTTCCTCGCTATGATTCCTTACTCAATGGCTACTCACACCCCTCCATCAAGTATGAAATGGCTCCCCACTGGAATTCACTCCAATGCTGATGTGCCAAAAACTGCAATACACAAGACCATAACTCATAACACAAGACCATACAAGACAGACCTAACACAGAGACCAATTAGACAAATACCTGAGACAGTCTCCTTTGCATACGAAACCCCCCTCCCCTCAGCCCCTTTATAGGAACGATGGTCTGTAGGAATAAAGTCCAGACATTATCATTCTGTAACGTGGTGTCAGCGTGATTTTTTCTCAGTGCATGCAACTACTATAGTGATAAAATAAATCTGTACGGGACAGATACTCTCGTAGAACGTTTTGATCTGAAACCAAATTATCCAACTCACTGCGCCCAACGTTGGGGCCCTGGGTTGTTGACCAACAGACCGCCGTGCGCGAGGGACGGGTGACCAATTGCAGACCGCGCAGGAGACTGATCACCTCTGAGTTACGGTAAGATAGCATTTTATTATCTACCATACGCACTCCCTCCCTGTTGGTCATTTCTGTGTCTCATAACGGCTCTCCGAAGGGTCACCTAAGACAGGTAGATCTCTTTGCCCAGAGCCGTTTTAAACTCAAACCTGTTACCTATACTATCTTTCACCCGGTATGATGTTTACTGTTGTATATGTTAGTCAGTGCTCAATGTGGAGCCCGAATGGGGTGGTGATTTTTTGCCGCTGACAAATGGGGTCTTGTCATTGTCTTTGTAACACTGGTGGAAGAGGGGAAAAGGTGAGTAAGGGATAGTCGGTTCAGCAAGGAACACATGGTCCCTGGATTGACTGCGTGGTTGGGGCGCGTTGCAGAGGGAGGGGTGTTAAGGCGCGTTACGGTGGTGAACAGCTGCGGAATCCTGCCGACTGATTCCTGACACCTTTTCCCTCTCCTCTCTGTAATCAAGTTGTATGTTTTGGTCCAAAATGTGGTTTGTGTATAGTATTAGTGTTGAGAATTCATGAGGACGGGTGGGATTGTTGAGAGTAAAAGAATAGCCCACAGTTACTCTGTGGCGATAACCCCCTAGACGTTAGCTTCCCGAACTCCTGTTGTTTTCTGAATTAACGTCCTTTCATGATAAAAAAAAAGTGATAGGAAAGAAATAGGCAGATGGAATTTTGCTGATAGATATCAAGCATTGATGTTGTTGAGGAAGTAGGTATTGAGGGTTTTTTTTGAAAGGTTTAATGCAGAAATTGGATACAATTAGAAACTGTTGTAAGAGTGTTTGGAATGGGAACAGAACGTGTTATACAGTGGGAAAAAAAAAAGGCAGGACTTTTTGCTAGTAATTGCATGTAGCGTTAAAATAAAAAAAAAATTCATGGGAACACCAGCAAATAAACACAACAAGGAGTCCCCTTAGCCCTGCCACCTAGTGTGGCGGAAAGAGAGAGAAGAGAACGAAGGAATGGGAGCAGCCACTCCCTGCAAACTTGTACAGTTTTTTAAAAAAGGGTGTTCTACTGGCCACACGAATGGGTTTTTTTTAAAACCAGAAAATATTCTTTTTTTCCTTCTGTTTCTAATGGCAACTAGAAAGATAATCCGCACAACAGCATCCCAGACCGCGCCAAAAACCCCCCCCTTTTTTTCCCTCAAAGGTGTGCAAAGATACGGATATTGTGCAGATGTTTAAATGAAAGAGGGGTCTTTTTCTGTGGGAGGGAGAAGCTCAGTGACGTCGTCTTGTGTGTATTGTTTGAATCCCACAGGGAACATACCTTACGTTATATGGGTCAAAAGAAATTCTGTGATGGACATAAGTTCACCCCCCCCGCTGTGGGGCATTTATTTACCATTGCCAGGACAGAAGTTAATATATAAAAAAAAAAAAAAAGCAAGTATGCTGTTTTAAAAATTAGTGGTCGAAAAAGTCAGATTGATGCCAGAAATGTGGCGAAAAATATTTAAGAAAAGAGAGGAATTTTGAGTGATAACAACTGCTGAAGACAGCGGAAGCCTGGTTTAATTTGCCAAGGTCTTGTCCACAGAGAAAAAATGGACCGAGCAGGAGATAAAAAGGGAGGTCAGCTGTATTTCTTTATATCACCCTTGCTGTGCTGGTACAAGTAACCCCCCTAAAATGACCAACCCCACCCTATGCTGGTGCTGACCCCCCCCCTGGACATGTTTACAGGTGTGTCAGCAACCCGAAACCCCCAATGCAGGTAAGATTGTTTTATCATTGTGTGTGTGCAGCTCCCCCCCCCGGTGACGATTCACCTATACTCACTCCTTTGTTACCTTCGCTCCCAGCTCCAGCAGCAACCCCCACCTATCCAACCCCTTACCCCTCCCACAATGAAAACCAACCTTTGCTGTCCATGCGCACAACTATTCCTGTCGCAGGCGGACCTGTTCCTATTACAAAACCCCGACTGCGCCCCTAATGCCCCTGATGCAGCCCTTTAACCCAAACCAACCACTAACCACTGCCCCGCGGTAGGCTTGACAAGTCTAACCCTTACACAACACTAGCATACAGACCCAGCAGCAGTGTCCACGACATGTGCGCCCGTAGTTTTGACTCAGATAGTGAGTCACAGGCCCGCTGCAACAGAGGCGAAATGACCTGGAACACTAACCCCAGACAACCCCCCATTCCCGACGAACCGCCACGGCCCAAGGTTATATGGGCAGACGCCCAAGCAGTAGAAGGCGCCCCAGTAATGTCTGTCACCCCAATGATACAAATAACCTGCATTAAAAAAGTTATAACATGCCTGGCTTTAGAGAAAGGTCTCTCCCCTGTGTGTCCTCATGTGTCTGTTCAGGTTGGTTAACTGAATAAATCCCATCCCACATTCACCACATACATGCGGTCTCTCCCCTGTGTGTGTCCTCTTGTGTTTGTTCAGGTGGGATAAGTCACTAAATCCCTTCCCACATTCCCCACATACATGCGGTCTCTCCCCTGTGTGTGTCCTCTTGTGTGTGTTCAGGTTGGATGACACACTAAATCCCTTCCCACATTCCCCACATACATACGGTCTCTCCCCTGTGTGTGTCCTTGTGTGTTTGTTCAGGTGGGATAAGTCACTAAATCCCATCCCGCATTCCCCACATACATACGGTCTCTCCCCTGTGTGTGTCCTCGTGTGTTTGTTCAGGTGGGATAAGTCACGAAATCCCTTCCCGCATTCCCCACATACATGCGGTCTCTCCCCTGTGTGTGTCCTCTTGTGCGTGTTCAGGTGGGATAACTGACTAAATCCCTTCCCACATTCCCCACAAACATGCGGTCTCTCCCCTGTGTGTGTCCTCTTGTGTTTGTTCAGGCTGGGTGACACACTAAATCCCTTCCCACATTCCCCACATACATACGGTCTCTCCCCTGTGTGTATCCTTGTGTGTTTGATCAGGTTGGATAACTCACTAAAACCCTTCCCACATTCCCCACACACATGTGGTCTCTCCCCTGTGTGTGTCCTCATGTGTGTGTTCAGGCTGGATAGCCGACTACATCCCTTCCCACATTCCCCACATACATGCGGCATCTCCCTTGTGTGTATCCTCTTGTATATGTTCAGGCTGAATAACCGACTAAATCCCTTCCCACATTCCCCACATACATGCGGTCTCTCCCTGGTCTGTGTCCTTTTCTGTGGGTTTTGGTCTGATAATCAAGTCAGATTCTTCCCACTTTCTCCAAGATCTTTTCCTGTGGCAGCTGTTAATACATATTATTTGGAATGAGAAGCAGTTACGGTACATTGTTTATTAATTTCCTTGATTGAAAGACGCATTTTCTGTAATTTATTGGAATGTTGCAAGATTTGATTGAAAGACGCATTTTCTGTAATTTATTGGAATGTTGCAAGATTATTCTGTCCTCATCTTTTCCATATTGTTTACTGTTAGTACAAATGGGCCCATAACATACGCGCGTCACGACCACAACCTCTGAGTACACAGGCCCTATTAAGTCCCTAACCTTCGCATTGCAAAGCCCTACCCTAAACCAAACCCCCCTCCCAAAACATCGTGACGGTGCCCAATGCCTGCGGCCCACTTGGTCACGCTGAAACATTCTGGTTCACAGCTAAGCGAGACTAAACTGCTTCAGCATATGGGAGACACACTTTTATTAGGACCAACAGCATGGAAACTATAAAACAATTAAGAACATTTTTCTTTCTTTCAATCAAACCTACGTAATGAATGAGTACAAATAACCTGCATTAAAAAAGTTAATAACATGTCCTGGCTTTAGAGAAGGTCTCCTCCCCTGTTGTCCTCATGTGTCTGTTCATGTTGGTCAACTGAATAATCCAATCCCAAGCATTCACCACATACATGCGGTCTCCTCCCTGTCTCTCCCTTGGTTGTCCTCTTGTGTTTGTTCAAGGTGGGAATAAGTCCACTAAATCCCTTCCCACATTCCCTACCCACATACATCGGTCTCTCCCTGTGTTTGTCCTCTGTGGTGTGTGTTCGGTTGGATGTACACACCTAAATCCCTTCCCACATTCCCCACATACATCGGTCCCACGTCCGTCTCCCTCCTCAGAGAAAACTTATTGGTGGGACTGACTGTGGGAACTTCCCTTCTACGTGTTTCTTGACTAGTGTACTATCAGTAAATCGTGGACTGTGTGTTGTGTGTTTGTTCTCCAGAGAAAAGAAACGTGGGTCATCAGGATTCAGAGCAGTCAAACGGCGCCTCACAAAACTTCCCGGTGTCAGCCGATTGCATTCCTGCATCTGCGACAACTAATATATCATACGTGCTCGTTAACAATGCCTGAATCGGAGTTAAAAAAACACGTACCGGATTCTACAGTTTAGTGGTCCGTTGTTATTGATTAGGATAGAATAACTGTACTGCGAGCTTCAAGAAACCTGAAATAGTATACAATATTTTTTTATATATCTGTATAATAAACCCGAAAAAATAAAAGTATGCATTTATTCTACATTTAGGGGGGGGGGGGGGGGGAATAGTCCCCTTGGTTGTCCTCTTGTTCATGGTCAGGTGGGTAAAAACTGGACTAAAGTCCTTCCCGCATTCCCCCACACACATTCGGTTTCTCCCCTGTGTGGTGTCCTTTTGTGAGTGTTCAGGTTAGATGACACTACAAATCCCTTCCCACATTTCCCCACATACGGTCCCCTCTTTTCTCCCCTGTGTGTGTCCTCGTGTGTTTGTTCAGTGTGGAACTGTCACGAATCCCTTTCCCGCATTCCCCACATACATGCGGTCTCATCCCCCTGTGTGTGTCCTCTTGTGCGTGTTCAGGGTTGGGATAACTGACTAAATCCCTTCCCACATTCCCACAAACATGCGGTCCTCTCCCCTGTTGTGTCCTCTTGTGTTTGTTCAAGGCTGGGTGACACACTAAATCCCTTCCCACATTCCCCAGCTACATCACGGTCTCTCCCTGTTGTGTGTCTTGTGTGTTTGATCAGGTTGGATAACTCACTAAATCCCTTCCCACATTCCCCACACACTGTGGTCTCTCCCCCTGTGTGTGTCCTCATGTGTGTGTTCAGAGGCTGGATAGCCGACTACATCCCTTTCCCACATTCCCCACATACATACGGTCCCTCCCCTGTGTGTGTCCTTGTGTTGTTGATCAGTTGGGATAACTCACTAATCCCTTCCCCACATTCCCCACACACATGTGGTCCTCCCCTGTGTGTGTCCTCATGTGTGTGTTCAAGCTGGATAGCCGACTACATCCCTTCCCACATTCCCCACATACATGCGGCATCTCCCTTGTGTGTATCCTCTTGTATATGTTCAGGCTGAATAAACCGACTAAATCCCTTCCCCACATTCCCCACATACATGCGGTCTCTCCCTGGTCTGTGTCCTTTCTGTGGGTTTGGTCTGATAATCAAGTCAGAATTCTTCCCACTTTCTCCAGATCTTTTCCTGTGGCCTGTTTAATACATATATTTTGGAATGAGAAGCAGTTACGTACTTTTTATTATTTCCTTGATTGAAAGACGCATTTTCTGTAATTTATTGGAATGTTGCAATATTATCTGTCCGCATCATCTTTTCCATATACTCATTTTGGGTGGTTGGAACTTCAGATTTTAAGAGATAATCCTGACTGCTAAAAGCAACCTCCACAGTGTTGGTTGGCATGGGTGATTATGGTTGCTTGTCCTTTGTACTAGACAAACAAAAAAAAGTCACTGTTACACAACTGTCTTACAAAAGGTCATGGAGGAGAGGTAAGTTGGCATATCACAAAAAGTTCAGGAGAAAGTATTTTAGTGGATCATAATATTTAACAGGAATCTTCCTAGCT